>VDFB02012913.1:0-16431 GCA_007258455.2 Sequoia sempervirens | reverse complement strand
ATCAAAATTTCAAATAAATTACATTTTTAGAAACTAGACTCCATTCTACAAATTTTAGAAATTAAAAATTAAAAAAAATCTATTACTTTCCAAAATTTGTAGGGGGTGCACAGCCAAAATTCTACTTTTTAGGAAGTGTCGACTTAGAAAATTAGTAAAAAATAAAATATTCATTAAAAAATTATCAGAAAAATATTGCATCAACTAGATACTGTTAGCTAACTTCTAACTATAGCGATTTTAAAAATACTACAAAAAAGTTCACTGTGCTAGGGTTGTACAAGAGTTGCTATGTTATGTTTTTTTTGACAAAAACAACAACAATTTCTATACATCCCTCTTTTGAACCCCTTAATCTCAACCATTTTCAAAATAAATTAGTAGTTTAAAAAGTAGACTTGGAGCACTTCAATCCTTGTTTTTTTTCCATCTCAAAATTTTGAGTGTAGCTATCCTCAATTTCATGTCCAAGGTCAGTATTTTCTAATTTCAGAAAAAAAAAAGTTGCTAAGAAAGCCCCCTTTTTGGGAACCATCTTGGTGCACTTACCCTGTATACATTGTATATTAATTTAATTTAAAATAGTTTTTTATTGGAGGATTTGGGTACTAAAATTAATCATAATTTATTTTGGTTGTCTTCATGAATTACATATCATATTATTCTTCATTAGTTCTATGGATATTTAGTAATTAGTAGCTCAAATAATTAGTTACTTAGGGGTAAATCATGTTTCTTCTCAAATTTCCATATCATATCCTTTGATTATTTTATATTTTAAATATTTTAAAGATTTAGGATTCTTTGTTCATTTGATTAATCTATTGGCAATAAACTATTATATGAAATATGCATCCAAGTTCATGAATTAAGTATAAATGCATTTTCATTCCTCTATGGAAGCTTTTATGAATGAAGTAAAGTGTTATGAATTCAATTATCACAAGAAATTCATGTTAGTTGATTAGAAAGGAAAGAAACACTAGTTTAATATCCTAAATCTTAACTGAGGGGGGATGTTGAATGTAAACTAAGGATGATCATTCCCTTGGAGGAGAGAATAGTTACTAAAAAATTTCATTCATTTTCAATCTCTCTCAATTTAGAAAACCATTTTTATAGTTGAAAATAAAAAATTTCTTTGTCAAATAAAATTGTACCCTATTGAACATAAGCTCAATATTTCAATGACACAATGGAAATAACCTCAAGGTGTGGAACCCTGTAGTCGATATTAGATATTCAGATAAGGAAAGCTTCCTTTCCTAAACTAAGTTCATATATGCTTATCAAACACAACATACGAAATCCTATCACTAGTCCTATTCTACTAGCTCACAAAGGAAAAGGGAGAGAAGGATGTTGAAAATTGGAAATACGCTTATGCATCAAAGTTAAAAATGTTTCTTCATGCTTCTGATTGCATAGAGTATCAACAAAATTAGTAGATAGGCTCACACAACTCTTTGTTATGCCAGTTCCTATGAAGTTCAATGAAGGTTATGGCTTAACATACACAATGAGGGAAAAAATTCTCCAGTTTAGCTTCTATTACCATATTTAGCTTAGCATTTAATGTTAGGAATCAATCAAATTTTCATTCAAATATGGAGGCAAGAAGATATGTATAAAAAATTCAAGGTGAGAGGAGGTAATATAACAGTTTTTTGATAGAGATGCATAGGCTAGTGTTACATATATCTAAAAGAATTTAACTAGGTAAAAACCATTATAATGAGCACAAAAGTTTCTTATATTTAAATGTAGGCCATAGAAGAGAGATAAGGCATGTGACTGGTAGGAAACCCTATCGAAAACTCCTACAAATCAGGTGTAGACATGTGGACCTAAAATACTAATCTAAAATATTGCTATAAATGTTATAAAAATATAGCCATGCCTCCATATTAATGAATATGTTGATGAAGAGTAGAAATCCCTAAAAAATCTATAAAAAAACACATGGTTAGGAAAGCTCTTTTTTTTTTATCAACATGAAGAAGATCTTCCTCATTTACTTCAAATAAAAATATCTGGACCTCTAGCATGTTGAAACAAAAAAAATTGTCATGCTATGTTTTGAGGGATAGAACCACCAATTTTCTCCAAGTTTCATTCAAGGAAACCCTAGAGATCTCAATATAAGGATGTAAAATGGGAAAGTTATCTGCAATAGGATATCCTAGGGGTGTTATTAAAGATTAAAAGAGGGTTCACCACAAAGACAGGGCTTGGAAAGATCATAAATGTAAATGATATTTAAGACTTAAGTAAACGACCTAGAAATCAACTCAAATTAGAACTGTGAACTAAGAAAGTATAGAGGTGAACCTAGAAACTAAAGAGGCTTGAATGAAGGTATTAAATCCTAAAAAAGTTGTTTCTTGATGCACATTGGGACTCATACATGCTAGTACAGGTGATTTAGTCCCAATTTAGAGTTTCAGGCCAAAATTAGAATCCAAAACTACTCAATTAGGATTTACTAAAAATGTCTGAAAATAAGTATACTAGGACCCATATGCCACAAGTGGAGTTTTAGTCCTAGTATCAGGGTTGGTGTAAATTTTTTATATCCTCTAATGATCTACAGTAAATTCCTTCCTCTCAAATCGCTAGTTTTGAAACACTAAATTCTACTTTGTAGGTGACTTTTCGTGATCCCGCAATGTAGATCACAACTTTGACAACTCAACAACTTTCTCCAAGCTTTCTCTTCAATGGATCTTCAACTTGAATATGAAAATCACACATCAAAGAGGGAAGAGTTTCTTTTTGTTATTGGATAGGTATTTCCCTTGGTCAAACCCCATTTTGGTAATCAAATCTTGAAATGAAATCAAATAGAATGAAGGAATGATGAATGAACAAATATGCTATGTTGCAACTCACTAAACCATTCAAAAAAAGGATACAATATTGTAAGTAATAGCTAGCATGAATGTAGATCTTGAATTTTGAATTAATGTTATGGATCTTGACTTGAATACTTGCTTGAATCATAAAAACCTGCATCATAAATGTTAGCTAAAAAATAAACATGATGTATGATGACTTTGACATGATGCTTGATGCTTGAATAATGCTCCAAAATGATTGATAAGCACTCTTGAATTCTCTTGTAAACTCTTGTAAATTATTTTAGCTATAAATTTGTTATAGGAATGCTTCATCAACTTTCTAGGTGAGAAATGAGTGAAATAACCTTGTATTTATACTTGTTGATGCCAAATTTCTCAAAATTACAACAATGCAAGATGACATCAAATCTAGGAAATTAAAATTGCATCAAGAATTTGAATTTAAATTAGGTCCAACCTTAGGAGGACTCATACACCAGTTGTGGAATATGAGTCCCACTAGGCTAATCTTGGGATACATTTTTCAATAAAGTTTTAATTTTATGTTAAATTCATATATAGGCCGAAAAACCTAGGTGGAACCCATATGGCCAAGATGTCGTAGGAGTCCTAGATCACTAAATCTAGGCCATACAATCTAAAATCACTAAATTGTGATTGTTTATAAGATATATGTTAGGATTATCCTTGGAAATATTCATTAAGGCTTGAGGATGCAAAATACGACCAAATAAAGCATAAAGAAGCTTAATTTTAGTAGGGAGGGACCAATCAAGTGTGAAAATGTAAAGGATGGCATTTTCCTACACTACATTTAGCCCCCGCATTAGTGAGAGGAGGAAATTTCTTGAAAATTACACTAAAGTAAACAAACACACATCAAGAGGGGTCCAAGTGTACCAATGCTGATAAGAGAGGGTGACAATGATCAAGAGGGTTGTGCAAGCCCCAAGAATCAAGATCCTATGGAAAAACAACATAGGAATAAGAGAACACACATGAAAATGATGTAAGGAGCAACAAAAATGCACAAGCATACATTACCAAAGATAAAGAGAAAGAAAAATAAAAACAAAAGGGGAGGGTGGATCAAACTTCGATCGTTTGTCCTCCACAATGTGAATCAAATCTAAGCTATTTTTCTAAGAAGAATTTACAAGTGGAGCATGATTTCCAATGTGTAAACCTAATGAATAATCACAAGGGCTAGTGGAACCTTAGGCCATCCACTAGGTGAGCTACTAGTGAGACACATACACACATGACTAGTATGCACTCACACAGACAAGAAAGTGGCTATGGGAAAGTCATGCCTATGTTTGGATCCCATATGTACAACCATACTAAAGCTATACCTCCTGATAAATTTGATACGACACTAGATAACAATGAACTTCAAGCTCTATGAGGTAGAAAAGCTTCATATTCTTGACACCCATGAACAAACAAGATGGCTCCAGAAGCAAACAAAGTGTGTTATGCAAGGTGGCCATATAATAGATGCTACAAAAGAGTTTAAGGAATGTTAAAAGGAGTTTTTCTTAGTTCATGTAAGGTCTTAACTTAGCAAACATGAAGCCTAATGTCTCCAAGAGAGGACCAATTGTAGGATATAAGATTCACAACTTAGGGAATGTAGTGTGTCACATCCATCCACTAAGAGGAATATAGTATTCTAAGAGAGATCATACTGTTGAAGGACATCACAACCAATGTCACCACAAAGTGAAAGACGCATCACATGAAGTAAGAAGACTACATAATGAAACATGAGTTGTAAAAATATAAAAAAAATAATGCCAATGTATGCCCCCACCTTAAAGAAATTGCTAAACACCATGTTGTGAGAAATTAATTTAAAGTAGAAAATGATCAATTCTAACAATAAAGAAGACATGCGAGCTTGTTTAGAAAGCCCTATGCCAAGTCATATGTTTTCAAATAAAGTTACGTCAAGAAAAGGGGTTGCCCCCATTGAAACTCCAAACACATGAGGGATCCATTCATTCAAGGTTAGTATTCCTTTACTATAATTATTTTAGAGAGCTCTGAATTTTCATCATTCCCTAAATACCCATAGAATGGGAAGAATGACAAATAGAGAGGAAAAACAAAGAAAAATCCTTTCGGTTCAACATGGAAGAGACCTAAATTTCTTGACACCTTGCATCATCCCCAAAAGAAAAAAAAAGACAAATGATAAAGGTAAAGGATTATGACATAGAGAATAATGTAGATACAAATAGAGGAATGTCATAACGAGAGGAGATACATGAAAAAAAATAGTATGGAGGATCACATTACACACATGAAATCACACAAAATAAACATGAAAAAGAGATCAATGCAATAGACTAGTAAGGCACATGCGAGTCAGCCTATTAACAAGTCATTTGCATCACAATCTTGGTCATTGGAAGGCGGGAAACTAACCAAAGGGACAATAGAAAGTGTCATACTAGGGAAAGTCTATCTAATTCTTTCCCCCACTATGTGCAAGACAAGAATGAGCTGAGGTATGTGATGAGAATGAGCTCCTTGCATTCTGAAATGATTTGAAATGAATGTAAAGCATGCAATACATATAATATTATAATCTTACAATTATTACATGGAAAGAATTAGTAGAAAATGATTTAAGGGATTATTTCTATCATATAAAAATTCTTAAATATTTATTTTAAATCACGACAATCATCAGTACTATGTCTAAGTATTATATGATATCAATAATGTTGAACATTTGCATCTTTAGGATATAGTTTTGTCTTTTCTCTCATGGGTGGTAATGTTATAAGTCCTTGTTTTAGAAGAATTTGTAAAGTTCTTTCAGTGGTAGATGGCGGACAAGGGAATTTTAGTTTCTTTAGTTTGTAAGGCCTTCTTCACTTGCTAGATTCACCAATTTATTGAGTTGAATTTTGAGGAGGAGGAACCAAGACAATCCTATCATCCTTATCATTGTTACAAGGAATTGATTGTTCTTTATTAAGGAAGACACTTATGTCAAGATGAGGATCTTGATATCCTAGCCCTTTAGTATCTTCAATTGGCATTTGTTCTAAGAGTTGATGAATTTCATGTTCACTTGTTGTATCACATCCTTGTTTGCTTAATATCATGAATCCTTTTTCACATGTCTCTTCTAGATTGATATAAATGTTGGTCACTTTGTTAACATAAGATTGTTGAATGCTTTCTTGATTAGAGGTCCTAGGATCACCTATTGTAGGGAACTTAGCTTCATCTTTTGTTTCAATTTTAGGATGTCAATGACCAAAGATCTTAAGTGGTGGGATAATGGAAGGTGTAGGTTGTTTCATCAAAGGATAAAAGAATGCAACAGCCTCAAGGTTGTTAAGGTAATAAATTATCAAGTTGTTCATGATGTCATCATATTCTCTAATGATGTGAACATCATGAGTAGGAAATGCATTAGGAGTTGATTGAGCATGAGTGAGTTCAATTTCATTAGGGTAATTTCCAAAAGAATAACTTGACACATCCACTAAGGAATTCAAGGACATCCATAACTTACCAAAGCACGTATCCATGATGAAATGTAATACAAGAACTTAGAATAAAGGTTGTAAATGCAATGTTGAGATTATGCAATGGATGAAATGAACCAAATTGAACTAGATGCAACGAAATGAAGAGCACCACTCATACTGTAACCATGTCTCGCTATACTAATATCTATACCTCAGGTTCTCCAGTCTCTACCCCATACAAATCATTATCTGCCTCATCAGTGGGATCAACAGATGCTTCACAACCATTCCATTTAGTTCAGGGATGATACTTCAGCAAAAAATAGAAACTCTCCAAATAAAAATATAATGTAAATATAGAAAAATGAAACAAAGAATCAACTTTTTTAATGTTGTAATATGCAATTTTAGATACGACACAGGACTAAATTTCCTAGAGGTGTGTATGAGTCCTATTTATGTTTTTTCAATGGTTCAAATAGTCAATAACAATCGCCATAAAATACCCAAAAATCAAGAAAGGTAATTTGTACTAGGACTAAATCGCCCAAAGGTGCATATGAATCCCAGACTAGGGTTTTTGCAGATATTTCAACAAATTTTAAGTAAATTTTATGTTTTATGTTTCAAATGATGTCTAGACTGAGTTCAATTACATACTTCGAATGAATTTCAATGATGCAACATGCCAAAAAAGCAATTTATGTGCACTTTCACCAATGCAAGATTTAGAAAACCTAAATACAAATTAACTAATGAAAACCTAATGAAAACTCAATGGAAGCTAGATCTAGGTTTATTATGCACTCCAAATCAGAAAATAAGGTGTTCTAGAGACTAGGTTCAGTAAAATGAAATGTAGAAAATGGTCGCTCTATGTTTTTAGGGATACAACCACCAATTTTCTCTATGTTTCATTCAAGGAAACCCTAGAGATCTCAATCTAAGGATGTAAAGGGGGAAAGAGATCTACAATAGGGTGTCATTTGGGTGTGATTAAAGATTAAAAGAGGGTTCACTACCAAGCCAGGGCTTGGAAGGACAAGAAATGTAAATGATATGCAAGACTTAAGTAAATAACCTAGAAATGAACTCAAATCAAAACAGTGAACTAAGAAAGTATAGAGGTGCACCTAGAAACTAAAGAGGCTAGATCAAAGGTTTGAAATCCTAGAAATGTTTCCTCTTGATGAAAACTAGGAATCATATGCCAGTAGGGGTGATTTAGTCCTAGTTTAGGGTTTTGGGCCGAAATTGGAATTTGGAATTGCTGAATTAGGATCTGTTGAAAATATCTTTAAATAGGTATACTAGGACTCATACACCACAAGTGGAAATTTGGTCCCATTATTAGGGTTGGTATAAAAAATTTATATCCTCTTATTATCTCCTATAACTTCCTTCTTATCAAATCCTTGGTTCTGAAACATTGAGTTCTTCTTTGTAGGTGACTTTTCGTGATCTTGCAATGTAGATGACAACTTTGGCAACTTGAAAAAATTCTCCAAACTTTCTCTTCAATGGCTCTTCAACCTAAATCTATAAATCACACATCAAAGAGAGGGAAAAATGCTATTTTTTTAGTGGATAGTGGTTTTCCTTCGTGAAACCCCATTTTTGTAATCCAACCTTGAAATGAAATCAAATAGAATGAAGGAATGATGAATGGAAAAATATGCTATGTTGCAACTCACCAAACGCTTGAACAAAAGGCTACAATATTGTAAGTAATGCATAGCATGAATGTAGATATTGACTTTTGATTTAATGTTATGGATCTTGACTTGAATGCTTGCTTGAATCATAAAAACCTATATTACAAATGTTAGCTCAAAAATAAGCTTGCATGATGTATGATGACTTTGACATGATGCTTGATTCTTCAATAATGCTCCAAAATTCTTGATAATCACTTTTGAATGCTCTTGTAAACTCTTTTCAATGCTCCTAGTTACAAATTTTCTAGAGGAATGCTTCATCAACGTGCTAGGTAAAAAATAAGTGAAAGAACCTTGTATTTATAATTGTTTATGCCAAGTTTCTTGAAATTACAACACTAAAAGTCGACATCAGATCTAGGAGAGTAAAATATCACCAAGAATTTAAATTTAAATTAGGTCTAGAATCTAAGTACTCATATGATAGTTGTGGCATATGAGTCCCATTAGGCTATGCTTGGGACACATTTTTCAAGAAAATTTTAACTTTATGTTAAATTTAGATCTAGGCCCCAAAACCTAGGTGGGACCCATATGCCCAAGATGGCATATGAGTGCCAGATCACTAAATTTGGGCCATACAACCCAAATTCACTAAATTATGATTGGTTATTAGATATATGTTAGGATTATCCTAAGACAGATGCATTAATTAAGTCTTTGGATGTAAAATAGGACCAAATAAAACATAAAGAATCCCAATGCTAGCAGGGAGGGCCCAAACAAGTTTGAAAATGTAAAGGATGAAATTTTTCTATAGTACACATACTATCAAGTTGAATAATAAGAAAATTAGTCTCTTGAAAAATGTGTTGGTCCTTAATTGTGGATTTTTTAGTATGTTGGTCCCATGTGAAATATTCTAGATCAAGTGTGTTATCCCCAATACAAAAGGGAATATATTCATCTTGAATGAAGATGCCATATTCAACATCATCATATTTAGGGATATTAGAGAACCAAAATACATCATAATTACATGTATTGATGCATATTTTTTCAACAAATACCTCAGGTTTGTGAGATACTTCATATGAAGAACTAAATTATTTAGATTGTCTCTCTATGTTTATTGATTGTTCTTCTTTGTGATTTTTTGCAAGAACCTTTGGATCATGGTGTAATTGGTCCACCATGTCCACTACCACAACCTCACTCTTTATCGTCTCTTCCTTTAAGGACCGAGGACTTTCATTTACTACATCAAAAAGAACTAATGCTTGTTGCCCAAAATATTTAATTTCATCTTCACTCTAGCCCCTCAAGTTGGAATCATATTGTTTAGAGGACTTTGGTAATGAAGTAATTATTAATATCCCCTCATCATTTTCACTAATAAAGGGATCTCATCAAATGGGAGGATCAATTCCTTTCCTTCATCATCATTCCCCACTTGATTGGTATTTTGTTATTGTAGTTGATCATCATCAATTTGATGTTGTGGTAGGTCAAAAAAATCTCTTTTTAGAGCATAGGAGAGCTCAAAAATAAAAAAAATTCTCTTCCTCAACCTAGAAAATCTCCTTCTTTTGTTCTTCTAACCAACTAAATTTCCAAAGAATAGGTCCACATTTATAAAGTGAAATCATATTAGAAAAAATAAAATGATTAGGAATCCTTTGAGAGGCTTGTTGTGCTTTAGGAGGGAGTTTTTAATGAGGAAAAATAGATTGATCTTGCATAAGTACAAGTTCTTACAATAAAAAGAGCATATCTAAAACATGGAACCTTGAACCTAGGAGACTTACTAGGAGATTCAAGAGGCTTATGTTGCTTGAAACTTGGGAGTTTGAACTTACAATCCTCCCTCTCTACATGATCATCTAGAACATAAGAAGTTTAATAGGTTTATAACCTTTGTTCTTGAGAAAACAATAGTTTCATTAGCTCCTCCATAGAAGCAATATCCTTTGTAAGATAATCCTCATGTTGCATTCTTTGGACCTCTATTTATTGCTCATATCTCAAATCAGCTTCCATCTCTTCATGGTTCAAATGATTTTATGGGTAATCTCTTTCTATTATGTAATTTAATCCTCCTCTGCACTATATATAGCCTCTAACCATTCTTGGAAATTTAAAAACATATCTTTTATACTCTTCAATTCCAAGATGCTCATGTTATGTGGTTGAGTAGGATGATAAACATGTTTATTGGGAAAATAATGAGCCTATTGAGGTTTCTCACCCAAAATGATTTTCCAATGATTACAATTGCTACAAAATAAACCAATATTTTTAAAATAATGGAAAAGACTCAATTAGAAGGTCCCAATGGGAATGCCAAAAACTATTGTCATGGTTGGTGGAGAGAGCTTTGAATTACTTGAACTAGATTTTTTTTCATTATAGAGTCACCATGGTGTTAGATAACTTCCTTGAAAATAAAGATGTAGTGGAGAATATATCACATCTTTTATTAGGTGATGTAAAATTCGCTAAACTTTGTCCCATCAGGTGTGCCAAAAAACTATTGTCACAGGAAATTGCACCCTACTAAACATAGGCTTAGCATTCCTAAGACACAATAGAAATCACCTTAGGGTGTAGGACCTTGTAGTTGATGTTATATCTCTAGAGAAGGTTAGATTCTTTTTGTAAAGTAGGTTTAGATATGATAATCCAACCTAACATATGAAATCCTACCAATAATCATATTCTACAAGTTCGTAGAAGAAAAGAGAAAGAATGATTCTAAAAATTGGAAATATGGTAATGCACCAAAGTTAAAGATGTTCCTTCCTACTTTTGATTCCATATAATATCAATGAAACTACTCAATAAGTTCAAAAACCTCTTTATTGTTCTAGTTCCTAATAAGTTACATGAGGATTAGGTCTTAACATACACTAAGAGGAGAGAAAAGATCTCCCACAATTAGATTTTATTGCAACATTTTACACAACATTCAATCTTAGGAAACAAAAAAAATTCATTCAAATATGGATCCAAGAAGATTCACATAGCACGTTCAAGGAAAGACACGGTAAAATAATAGTTTTATTAATAGAGAGGCATACACTAGTGTTATAGATGTAAACAATGTAGAAATTACATTTATTTAAAAGAGAAACTAGGGAAGTGGCATTAAAATAAGTAGAAAATTTCCTTATATTTATTTGTAGGTCATAAGAGAGAGATACAGCATGTGTTTAGGAAAAAAACCCTTGGTAAAACCACTAAAAATTAGGTACAAATATGGACCTCAAATCCCAAGATAAAATATTTCAGTAAAGGCCCTTAAACTATAGCCATTCCTCCACATTAATGAATCTATGGATGAACAACATAAAATCTAACAAAATCCATAACAAAAAATATAGTTAGGTATGGTGCTTTGGTAAAAGTGGTTTGCAAATAATTAATGAAGCATGGGTGCTATTTTTCCATTTGGAGTTGTTAAAAAATACATTTAAAAATATCCTTTCAACCTCAAGATTTTATTTTTATAGTTTGGGAATTCACTACAATATTAATGGTGAAAACATGAAAAATCAAGAAAATTATGCAAAAGTCTATGTGGGGTTTGAAATTTTGACAAGAAGTAAAGGCTAAATGATCTGAATGGAAAAGTGGGAATTGGAAGTGGATTCAAACATTTGAAACTTTGGTCCAAAAATCTAAAGGGAACCAAAAGTTCTAATGGGAGAAAAGAAGAAACAAGGACAAGATTTGAAAACAAATTGGGATCTAAAGTGTCAATAGGCCTTAATAGAGGAAGTGAGAAGAAAGAACAAAAATGTGTTGGAACAATGAGGAGCTTTTCATTGATGTAGTTGTTGGAAACATGAGCACAAGGGATAATAATAAGGTATACTATTATGCATTTTAGTTTTCTCATTGATGTCAACATTGTATCTTGATATGGAGATCATGGTTTAATCTGATGAAGATAATTTCTATGGAAATTGACAAAGTGTCAATTCTACTAATTTTGTGTAACAAGGAATCTAGTTTTTGGGTCCACACTAGTTTGCGAACTAAAATTTCACTTTGTGATTATACAATAATGTTTTTATTTGATAGAAGCATCCAATTCTCAAATTTAATCCTTTTCTCACTTTTGGTTTGAAAGTTATGAATGAAAGAAGTTTGTCTTGACACTTATAGTCATTTCCTGTAAAATGCATATGAGTTGGAGAGTCCACACTTCTCTGTGAATAGGATTTTGGCTTTATAGATTTAAGGAGATATTTAAAGATGTCAATAGAGTGTGATTTCCATATGGCTTAGTATTTTAAGGACCACGTGTTCAAAAATGGGTACACACATTTTGAGAATTTTTGTATTAGGTCTTTTGTGGTGCCAACCTAACAGGTGTGATGGTATGAAAAGGTTAAGTATTGCAAAGTTATGTGGGAGATATTATAGGTCCATGTTGAGCTATTTCAAATTTTTTTAAGGATTGAATCTGGGTGTGAGGCATGTGTGGAAGGATTTGAACCGACAAGTCATATATTATATATTTTGTGTGATACATCTCATTAGACCAAACTAATTGATGTTATGATTGAAGTGGATATATAAGCTAGATATTTTTTGGTGTTTCGATATATGAGAGACATTTAGGTGATACAAATGATGCAAATACATTATAAATTTAAGTTGTGAATGTTGAGAAAAATATTAGAGTGATGCTAATGCAGAGAAAACCTAAGTGTTCGATCATAATAGATGAAGTGTGTAAAGTCAGTTTATTGAGATTCATTGGAATTGTATCTCATGCATATGTAAGATTCAATTGTAATAGTTTAATCCAAGCTATGAGCCTCAAACTTTCTTCTATCTATTTTTCTCTCAGTAGGCAGTGAGTCCACCTACAGTGAGCACTTCTGTAAATACACTATAACTAATTCTAACATATTGTGAGCTAATCTTCACCATGTTTTTTTTCCATTTTTGGTATTCCATGTAAAAATACTGGTTTTCATGTGTTATGTGATGTTGTTGGATGTTTCATTCTTTCTTTCATTTACTACAATTGAATATGCTAAGTGGAGTGGATGTTTAAATGTTTGAAACATTTAAAAGAATATTGATTCACCTCCCCTCTTAGTATTTTGGGTGTTCAATAATTTGTATCAAAGCATGGTTCCTTGGAAGGATCTTAACCACTTGGGGAAGATCTAGGAGGTTGAACACATGGTTGTTAGAAGGCTACCTACTCCTTTGAAAGAGATTCCTATTGTTGGATTCATAGAAGGTGAATGCATGCTTGAAAAATATGAAGAACTCAAAGGTGCCCTTGAAGATCTAGAAAGGATTGAAGGATAAAAAAAAGATTTAAGAGAAAATGTCAAAGAAGAAAATTAATGAATTAGAAAATTGATATAGAAAATCAAGAAGTTTAGAGAAAGGAATAAGGAAGTCAATGAACAATTGAAGAAAGAAAATGAAACTATCATTGGTCTAAAGGTGTAATTTAAAGAAAAGAAAAGAGTTGAGGAATATTTGAATGCAATGGTAAAAATAAAATTTGAGGAATGTACAAGGCTTGAACAAGAAGTGGTGAACCTTAGGTTAGATCTCAAAAAAGTAAGGATTCATTAAAAAAAGTTCAAGATGAGTTCTACAAGGCTTGAGGAAATAATTGCAAATCAAAAAGGATCTAAAGATAAAGAAGGTTTTGGATATGAAAAGGGTGAAAGTTAAAAAATCAAATTAGATCTTCGATCAAATGCTAAAGATGAGATAAAAAATGGCAAGAAGATCCAAAATCAAAGGAATGAAGCTAGAAGACCACTAGTTAGACAACCAAATGCACAAAGGTACCCATATTTTAATAGTTTATATTATTCCTTTAAAATAAATTTAGACATAAGGCTATGTAATGTAGAAGTAGAATGACTTAGAATGTCCCACCTTTTTCTAGTCAATGTTCTACATGTAAGAAATTTGGTCATAGAGCTAATGAGTACAAAAGTAAAATGATGAATAACTATAACAATTGTAGAATGGTTCAATCATTCAAAGGCTACTGCTATAAATACTATATATTTTGGAATAAAGCTAATGAATGTAGACCTAGAATGAATGTAAGGAATACTAGTTAGAATACTATCATATGTTATAATTGCAATAGACCTGGACACATTTCTAACTTTTTTAGAAACAAAAATATGAAGAAGAATAATCAAGTAAAGAAGAATGAACCAATACAAAAAAATGATCTGGAAAAAAAAAAGAAGTGGAGGAAGAAGGACCACAATTTTTCCATAAAAGGAAAAGTGAAGCTTCACAAGATGAAGCAAGTGTTAAAATAAATATAATTTGACATAATTGATATAGATAGTGAAAAAGAAATAGAAAAATAAAAAGAAGGTTTTTTAGTTCACACATGAGAGAAGAAGAAATAATCCATGAAGAAGGTGTCATCAAATAAGAAGAAAGTAGAAAAAAGACATAAGAAGATCCATAGGAAAGAAAAAAGCAAAAGCAAACAAAACTAGTAAGACCTCCCTCTCCCATGAAGTTAGAAGCATTGTTGAATAAAATTTTGCAAAATGAAATTTTAGCAGAGACTACAACCCTGTACAATTGAAATGGTTGAAAATGGTTGCTTTATGGTTTAGGACATAGAACAACACATTTCACATTCATTCATTCAAGGAAAGCCCTTGAGATCTCAAACCAAAGTATACAAAGGATAAAGTGATCTTGGAATAGGGTTGTCCTAAAATCTGATTACAAACTAAAGAGGGGTTCACCACCAAGATAGGGCTTGGAAATCCTAATGAAATGCATGATCTAATGCTAAAACCTAGTGCAATGCAATAATTAAATAGATGACCTAAAAATGCCTGTAAATCAGAACAAAAAGTTGAGAGATGAAAGGTGTGCACTTGGAAACTTGAAAATGACCAAATGAAGACTTGAAATGCTAAAAAAAATGAAAATAGTGTTGACTGGGACTCATACACAAAACTGGGTGATTTAGTCCTAAATTAGTGTTTCTGGGAAGGAACAAAAATATCGCAGAGTGGTGTATAGAACTCTTGAAATCTATAAATTTTCCTATACTGGGACTAATATGCTAGAAGTGGCATAGTAGTCTAGTTATGTTTTTTTAGAAATTCAAAGTCTAATTATACTCTTCAATGTCTTCTTTGTCCTTTCCACCTAATTCATAGATCTGAAACTCTGATTTACAACTTGTAGATGAATTTCAATGGTCTCCAATGGAAGGTGAAAACTTTGACAAATTTCTTCAAACTTTCTCTTCAATATGACTTCAACCAAGATCTACAAATCACACATAAAAGAGAGGGAAAAATGTTGTTTTTTTAGTGGAAATGGGTTTGCCTTGGGAAAACCCCATTTTGGTAATCAAACCTTGAAATGAAATGAAATAGGAAAGGAGAATGATGAATGAACAAAATGTAATTTTCCAACTCACCAAATCCTAGAAATAAAGTGCTAAAAACATGTATGAAGTGGCACCAATTGATGTAGATCTTGAATCTTGCTTGAATGTAATAGATCTTGAATTGAATGCTAGCTTGAATCATGAAACCCTACATCATAATTTTTAGCTCAAGAACAAACATGATGCATGATGAATTTGACATGATGCTTGATGCTTGAATAATGCTCTTAAACACTTGATAATCAGCCCTTGAATGCTCTTGAATACTCTTATAAACTCTCAAATTCTCTTGCAATCTCCAACTTTCTATTAGGAATGTTGTCATAAAATTCTTAGCTTGTTAGATGAAAAATGAGTGAAATACCCTTGTATTTATACTTGTTTATGCAAAATTTCCTGAAATTACAACACTACAAGTTGACATCATATCTAGGGGAATAACATCCTACCAAGAATTTGAATTAAATTTTATTTTGAGACACACAAGACTCATATGCTAGAAGTGTCGGATGAGTTCCATTCGGCGTTAATTATGGGACACATTTTTAAAAATGCTTAGAATGAAGCAAAATTCAAATTGGGGTGCAAAAACCTAGGTGGAACTCACATTTCTAAGGTGGTGTATGAGTCTTGGATCATTAAAGCTAGGCCACACAACCTAAAAACACCTGAATTATGATTCGATGTTGATTTGTGTTAGGATTATCCTAAAAAAGATGCATTAAATGAGGCTTGTAGATAATGGATAAAGAAGCCCAATTATTTAATAAAACCCTAGAAAAGTGTGAAAATGTGTTACAACACTTTGCAACACTCTAAATAAGGTACAATTAAGCTCATTTAGTTAACAAGGGCCCACAACCTAATGTGGATATGTTAGACATATTACAACACTAAATCAAGGCCATGTTAGGGAGTACTTTTTTTGTCATTATATCTAGCCCCCACTTTAGTGAGAGGATGAAATTTATTCCAACTCACACAAAAGTAGA
>VDFB02012912.1:0-17201 GCA_007258455.2 Sequoia sempervirens | reverse complement strand
GAGAAAAGGTGGAATGAAAAATGTCAGAGGATTCATCATCCACCAACAAAAAATCACCAAGGGCATCACCCACTTCTTCCAAGAGATATATGTTGTTAGAGTTGGTTATCATAATTTTTTTCTTGATGGCTAAGCTTTATTGATCATCTCTTATATAAATACATAATAGGTATATGTAAATAATAACACTATGAAATAATGAAGAAGCATCACATTCATTAATAGTCACTAAATTCTTTCACCAATTACATCATTATTTTTTCATTATGATTGCATAATGTTCATAAGGTTTCTTATGAAAATTCTACTTATGATTATTTCAATAAGGAAAGAGAAGCAAGAAAGCTATCTTCAAACATCGCAAATATGTACATTTCTTGTATTTCAAACGAAATCATCCAATAATGTAGACACAATTATCAAAATCACAAAATAAGTCACTATCAATCATCCAATTTTACATACACAATCATTAATCCAACTAGGTGAAAAATAGTACTATTTTCATCTAAAATAAGTAATCCACAATATTTTTCTTAGCATCAAATCCTATTGATCATGAAGCTACTATTCTTAAAGGTAAAAAAATCATGCTTTTAAAATCACACATCTAACAATGTCTCTAATGATATTATTAGTTTCACAATTTCCACTAAATGTCCCTTCTCACTAACAATTTTTTCATAACAGTTTATAATGCATACAAGGGATTTTCTAAAATCAACATTCAAAACATGCACATATTAAAAAACTAGTGAATATAATAACAAACATAATTAATTCTATGTTTTCTAACATAATAACCCATATAACATCAAGAACAATCAATGTCTTAAACATAAAACTAATATAAAACTTCACATGATGATTTGCATCATAATTGTAAATGATGAATTTGATTTATTATGTAATAAGGTATAACTTAAATTGCAATCATGTATTATCAATTCTATGGGTTATAATAGGACAACTAAATAATGTAACTCAATTAATAGAAATTATGGTAAAAACAACAATGTTCGTCCACCTAGTTTTGATGGTAAATTCTTGGTCTTCATAATGCTTCTATGGTTTTCTACCTTATCACAAAATTAGTATTTTATATCACTTCAATCTTGTGTTATTATTTATTAGAGACATACAAATAAAACCAAAATTTAAGATTATGAATTCTCTATTTTGCCAACTCCATTTATAGGTTTACCATTTCTAGTTGCATCTCTATACTATTTCTATAGAATTAATCAAATTATTACAAATTCAT
This sequence comes from Sequoia sempervirens, assembly GCA_007258455.2. Lineage (NCBI taxonomy): Eukaryota > Viridiplantae > Streptophyta > Pinopsida > Cupressales > Cupressaceae > Sequoia > Sequoia sempervirens. Next base: position 15,937 of record VDFB02012912.1, on the reverse strand, counting down.
CATATTTGAATTTTAGAAAACCTACAATATATCCCATTAATGGGTTTTGGCCCAATTAAAAAAAATGAATAATTTTAAATGTAGAACTAATTAAATTTCTTGAAAAAGAGAACACCACATAAACCTTATAACCCGTTGTATTTTAATCCTAAATATGAAATTCTTGTTGGGGTTCAACTTCAATGATATACTATCAATTAAATTTTATTTATTTTTGTAAAAAATAATTTCAAGAAATATATATAATATTAACTTTTCATTATTAAACAAAACAATTGATTATTCTATTAATGTACCAATCAATCTCCATGTAAAACTTCATAATATTAAACATACACCCTTCTAGTTTTATATTTTCTAATCAATTCATTACCATTCAAAATTTAAACTTATTAGCCTGGTGATTGGCATGGTGTGGATGGTTTAATGGTGGCATTGTTGTTCTTGCCACCATGTCCAAAACCCCCATTGGGTGGTACGCCGGAAATGGTTGTATTTTGGTTCATAGTCTCGGTTTTATTATTATTGTTTAACTTTATATTACTAATTTTTTGTAACAGTATTTTATTATTTTGTAGAATTTTATTGTATTGACTTTTTACAAAAATTCATATCCTATCAAAACCCATTTATTTTAATTTAAAAATATATAATAAATAAATAAATAATCTACAAATAAAATAAATATTCATACTTCCAAGTTACTTTTTGGTAATAGAAGAATTATTTATCTTTATAATTGTGAGTTACCTAAAACTTCTATTAATCCCAGGAGAAATTATCTGACTTCATAATCAGTTAACGATTTCTTTGTATTGTTTTTCCTAATTTTGTTGGCAGATAATTTGCAGTTAACGATTTTTTTGGAGTTATAAAAATTTAGCTAAGTTTTAAATTTAAAATTGCTGGAAAAGCATGAACATATCCCATACACGTGTGAATCCTTCATGTCGTCAGCCATTATACAGGATCTGTAATGTCTCTGCCTTATTCCACTGCCATTCTGTAAATTATGTGGAACGGCGGGATTAAGTATATTTCTTGGGTCCCTGATAGGATATCATTCATCACACAACTCTCGCCATGATTATGATAAAATACATCATTGCTCTTCACTCTCTTTTCTTCACAGTGATCTAATCGTACTTGGCATTCTCTGTTACTTGACTTCAAGTGCACGTCAGTCATTCTTCACACTTTGGCTGTTAGGTGTTTGAGGATTTTAAATGTGCTTTTGGGCGTACCTTTACAAGCTTTGCATCCAAGCACATATGGAAGATGAAGAAACAGGAGAGCTTTTATACCATGCAGATTGCAGTTTGAAATGTTTTAGGAAATCATGGTAAAACAAATGGAAGAGTAAGATGGTGTGTCTCCCTTCTTCAAAGTTATGCTTGGCACTTGCACAAAAACTTGGTAACCTACACTTAATGTTTCACTCTATGACTACTTAGGAATCTGTAAAACAAATTTGTAATGTGTTTATTGTAAGAACATTCCTCCCAAATGGCTTCAGTGTCATAAAATGACAGAGAGGAACATATGAGCCTTGGTAAGGCCCAAGTGGGCAGGAGTGGATGTACAATGCTTGGGTAATAAAACAACTCAACTCGAATGAGATGGGAAAATTTTGTGAATTACCATGGCTTTGCAATTAGAGATATTGTTGTGTTCGAGTATATATTGAAGTCGACAAGGTTCAGATATTTGAAAGAAGTGGGTGTGTGAAAAATATCAGTGCTCTTCAACTTGAGAAAACAAACACTGGTTTGGATAAGAGAAGCCCTAATCAACCAAAGTTACTGATTGATTTGGTTTCTGATGAGGAAAACAATGATGCATATGAAGCAGCGGCTGTAAAACGAGGGAGGAAAAGGAAATCTTCTTTTCTTGGTAAGCAAAAGTTTTGTCTAGAAATAAAGAGCTTATTAAATTTTTAAGCTCCATAATTTATTTGAACTTTTAAAATAAGCATTCAGATCCTATTTTTATTAGGAGAACTGGTAAGCACATGACAATGGAGTCTGCTGCTCCTTTCAAATCAGACAAACCCTTTCGTGAAATGGTTATGAAATCATGGAATGTAAATGAACCACACATGCTAGTGAGATCAAATTATCTTTTCTTTGGTTATATATATTTTCAAATTTTCATTAGGAGTAGAGGATCTAAACAGAGGCATTTAACAAGCTTACAATATGCAATGCATAATATGGAAATCTGCATTTGTATGAATTGTGAAGTTTAAGAATATATTAAATCAATGATCTTTTGGGTTAAATAACTTAGTTTTTGTTATGGTTGGGGAATGCAGGAGTTCACCAAAATATGGGATTATCCAATTCAACTTCCAAACCAAAAAAGTGAAGTTGTTCTTTTGAATAGAGAGTGTAAGAAATGGAAGGTGCAATGTATTATTAAGAGCAATACACCTACCTTTAGTGGGGGGTGGAGATATTTTACACGGGCTAATAATATAAAGGAAGGAGACATTTGTATTTTTGAGCAGCTGGACAACCATCAAAACAAATTTATGTTCAGAGTTCATATCTTTCCTTGTGCAAACAAAGCTCCTCTTCAACAAGAGGAGGAGGAAAAGCAGGCTGTGACATTATGGTTCCTGACAAGCACACATGACAATGGAATCTGCTGTTCTCTCAATCAGATAAACCCCTTTGTCTAAGGGTTATTAAATCATGGAATATAAGTGAAGATATCACATCTAGTGAGATCAAATTCTCTGCTTTGCGTTTCAAATTTAAATTAAGAGTAGCATCTGGTAAAGAGGTAGTTAACAGGTGAACAATATCCTTTTATTACTTCATTTTTTCTGATAGATCTCTAATGGTCTAATATGGACATCTGCATTTGTGTGAATTCTAAAGTTCAAGAAGAATGCACTAAATTAATGCAATCCAATGATTTATTGGGTTAAGTAACTTAGTTCCTGTGACGCAGGCGTTCCCAAGACCAAGTAATAATCCGATTCAACTACCAAACCAAAAAAGTGAAGTTGTGCTTTTGGATGGAGAGTGTAAGGAATGGAAGGTACGATGCCTTATTAAGGACAACGCCCATGTCCTTAGTGCGGGGTGGAGTATATTTTGTACGTGATAATAATATAAAAGGCTGAGATTTGTACTTTTGAGCAGCTGAACAATGAAAACAAATCTCTATGCTGAGAGTTCATATATTCATGTAAAAAGCCCTCTTTAACAAAAGGATGAAAAGCAGGCCAAAGACGAGTAATAAAATATTATACCTAGGCAAAAGAACAAGTTGTTTGTAGGTTTTTGTCATCTATTTCAGTCACAACCATCTTCTTACACTCTATTTTGTTGTTGTGTCTTGAAGTTTGTACTTGTTTTTTAATGCCTGTAGCTGCTCTTGTTACAGTCTATTTCATGGACTGAGATATTGTTGTTTTGCAACAACTTTGTATTTATTCTCCATAATTGCTTTTTAAAGCTTTTTTCTCCAATAAAAAAAATTATACAGGAAAAGTTTTTTAAATCGTATCTCTTAAGTTGGGCTGTTATTTATTTATCTAAAAATATATCAGAAATATATTTTATTATAGTGGTCTATACTTTATAAGTTATGGTTATTAATAATTTTTATTATAAAAGATTAAGATCAAATGTTTTTTTTTCTAATTTTAATTTTTAAATGGATCTGTATTATTTAAGATTTTATAATTTATCTTTTGAAAACAAATTTAGTATTTTACTACTAAATTTTAAAATAATTAATGTGAGATTAATATTATATAAATTAATGGATTAAATATTATATGAATTAATTTGCAATTAATAATTTTTATTATAAAAAGATTAAAGATCAATTTTTATTTTTTTTTAATTTTTATTTTTTTTAAATGGACCTGTATTATTTAAGATTTTATAATTTATCTTTGAAAAACAAATTTAGTATTTTACTACTAAATTTTAAAATAATTAATGTGAGATTAATATTATATAAATTAATGGATCAAATATTATATGAATTAAGTTGCATTTGAATACTAGATTTGTATGATTCATGTATTTATAATTTAATGAAAGTAGATTTTAACATACCCCTATCTTTGTCCATCTCTCCCCCTATCCCCTTATCTATCTCTCTATATCTATATTTCTCTCCCTTTCTCTGCCCATATATTTATCTCTATCTCTCCCCCTCTCTCCCTCTCTTTTATCTTCGACTATTTCTCTCCCTCTCTATATCTCTCTCTCCATCTCTATTGGTCTCTATATACATTTTGTCAAACAGATAACGTGCCTTGTCTATGCTTCCTCATTTTGCAATTTGCATACATATCTACCAGGGCAATTGCAACTAGAACATCTGGTGAAATTCATTCATCGTTTATCGTATGATGGATGTCCATACTCCGTTCCAAAGCTCCCATTTCTGCACAAGCTGCAAGTTTGTTGGCAAAGATTGTAGAGTCTAGCTATACACCTGCCAATCACATTTAATTGAAACTTTTCAAGTTGCTTTGTAATAGACGCATTCTATGCATTTCCAGCAATCATGGCATTCGATGAAACCACATTTCTTTCAGGCATCCTGCCAAACAGTTCGTGTGCCTTGTCTATGCTTCCACATTTTGGATACATGTCTACCAGAGCATTTCCAAATTTGATATCTAACGAAAACTGCGCTTCCATTTTTCTTTGATGGATGTCCATACCCTGTTCCAAAGCTCCCATTTTGGATAAATTTCATGGTGTAAATTTTTAAAAATTGATTTCAAAAGCACGAAAAGCATACGCTAGCTTTGCAATCAAAATGAAAACACAAGGCAGATTTAAGCATCCCAAAAAGGGCTCTAAATTACCAAAAGACATTGCAAATATAATTTTCGATGCAGAAGCTGCCCTCCGAAGTCTGCAATTTGCAGTGGGGACGTTGTTAAGCAGGTGAAGAAGACGCTCCCCATTATCGGGTTTCTAGCGATTCCAGCAGTGAATCTGACCATCATTGCAATGATGTCAGAAGAAGCAGGGAAGGATTCCCCATCCGCAGAAAGCATGGCTACAGATGAGATTTGTAGCATAATCCCAATCCATTTTCTACATCCTATAATGGATATTTGCACCCGTTAACTCACTTTGGTCATGTGTTGTGATAATTAATAGGCTACCAATGCTTATCATAGTTTACGTAACAGAGTGCCTAATTGGTCCCGACAATCAATATCATCAAGCACATGGTCAAGGTTTAAGGGTGTGCATACCCAATGGTGATAAAGCATCGGCTCCTGCTCTCTAAAACACCAAGTTCTATAGTCTCGATTTCTATGAATTTTTGAAGGACTGGATGAAAAATCTGTGTCTGGGCCACCTTAAGCGATCTGCTTCCTCCGAGATGTTGCTCCTCCTCTCATGCAAGGGTAATGCTCATCACATTCATGGGAATGTGCTACTCTCACACTCATATAAAGAAAACGCTAGTATCGCTTCATTTCCATCGTAACTGCCAGAAAATGCCAAAACGGTAGTCGTTTCATTATCCTCGTAACCGCCAACAAGGACGATGTTGAGTTTTATACGGGTATCATTTTAAATCACACATGCAATTTATGTACACGAAAAAAATGTTGTTGCAATGAGACGCCTATCGGTGTAATGATTGATATTATTTTAGTGATCTAGTATTTTTAATTAATATTATATAAACTAATGGTCGAATACTAAATTTGTATGATTGATATATCTGTAATTTATATAAAAGTAGATTTTAACAAACACCTATAAAAGTTTGTGAAAATTGATTCGGAATAAATCTATTTTTATGTCAAATGTCAAAGGTTTATATTTAATAGTGAATGGATTTGATAATAAATTAGGGCAGATTTATAGGATAACTTTATTAAATGTTTATCATCTTTTAGGATGGTGATAGAAAATTGATGGTTGAATTGATTATACATTGTTAATATCAGTTGAGAAGATTTTATTAAATATTGGTTCTAATTAATGATTGAATTGGTTACAAATTGATTGTTAATACTAATAGAGAAGATTTTATTAGATATTGGTTTCTAGGTTGCTTTTACGATTCGATTTATTATTTTAATAGATGGTGGTTCAAATTTATAATATGATTGATTTACTTTTAGTAATCTAGTATTTTTATTTAATAATTATAAATGAACGTGTGAATAATTGAATTTTTTATTTTTATTTATTTGAAATAGATGTAAAGTGGATTTTATTTTATTTATTTTAGATAAAAGAAGAGAGTGGATTGATTTTAATTAATTTTGGGTCAATAAAGGAATGGTTAATTAATTAAAGATCACTAATTAACTAAATAATAAAGATTAATTTAGCTAATTGGAGAATATGATAATATGGTATATTTAGCAATATGAGAAAATAATTATGAATGGGATTGGTATATGATGAGACCATATTTGACATAGTATTAAGTTTAGGTGCCTATATTTTCTATATCTTTAAAATTTGATATTGTGACAAAGAAATAATGAAATTTCAAAGAAAATAAAATGGGATGCTCTACTAGATTAGATTGGTGCATAGATTAGGCTAGGGATGCCCCAAGTGAAATGATGGTTAAGGTGATTCAACATGATTGCAATGATGATTAACGTGATTAAGGTTATTATGTGAAATGGCGGTTAAGGTGATGATGATGGCTAGGATGATTGGTCTATCTATCTATAGAAAGTGTCTAATGGAATGATAAGGAAACAAGTAACATGAAATGTTATAGTAGAAGATTTGGCATTGGATTGTGATCCCTTGGTTATGAAATATTTTAATTTAATAATTATAGATGACCATGCCAATAATTTAAATTTATTTATTTTTATTTGAAATAAATAGAGAAAGTAGATTTTATTTTATTTATTTTGGATAAAAGGAGAAAATGGATTATTTTTTATTAATTTGGGATAGAGAAATGGTTAATTAATTAGAGATCACTAATTAATTAAATAATAAAGAGAAATCTAGCTAATTGGAAAATGTAATATTATGGTATATTTAGCAATATGAAAATTTAATGGTTGAATTGATCACAAATAGATTAGATAAATAGATTTCTAGATTCAACTGTATCTTTTTATTTGTATCAACCTTTCAAATTTAGGTGTTTATACTTTTCCTCTCTTTAAAATGATGTGATTAAAAGAAAGAATGGCATTTCAAATAAAATAAAATGGGATGCTTGACTAGATTGGGTTGGTGGATAGATTAGGCTAGGGATGCATTAAACAAAATGATGGTTAAGGTGATGACATGATGGCTATGATGATTAAGGTGATTAAGTGAAATGATGATTCATGGCTATGAAGATTAAGGTGATCAAGGTTATTATGTGAAATAATGGTTTGAGTTGATGATGATGGCTAGGATGATTGGTCTAGCTATTTATACATAGCATCTAATGGAATGACACAAGATTAAGAAATATGAAATTTTGTAGGAGAAGGTTTGAAATTGGATTGTGATGCCTTGGTTATGAAATAATTTTATTTAATAATTATGGATGAGTATGTGAATAATTTAAATTTTTATTTCATTTATTTGAAATAAATGGAGAAAGTGGATTTAATTTTATTTATTTTGGATAAAAGAAGAAATTGGGTTAATTTTTACTAATTTTGGATAAATAATTGAATGGTTTAATAATTAGAGATCTCTAATTAACTATAATAAAGATCAATGTAGCTAATCTATGTAGACATGTAAAAATTCCTTAATGCATATCACACATCTTGAACTACATTTTTCTATCATTGGCATCATTTTCTTTACAATTATTGTATTTCACTTAATTTCCATCATTTAGCCCTATTTCCCTCTATTAATTAAATAATCTTCAATTATTTAATTAAGTCACTATTTTATCACTAATTCAACCTTATTCTCCCGATTAATTAAATAAATCTTATTTATTTAATTATGTTTTTTATAAGATAAGCAGCATTTATAGGGTGTTGTACCCTTTACACAATGAGCCATAGGGGACAAAAAAGATCAGGTCCAGAGAAAAAGCATTAACCGCCAAAACAAAACACAGTAACAACAGACAAACAACCGAAAAAACAACCCAACAGATAGGACACAACAATAGCATACTAACTAACACTCTCCCAATTCTGAGAGAGGAGGTTAATAACATCCTCCCCAGCCTAGTTAAATTTCATCCTTGAGTACAGTAGAAAGGGTTCCAACCGCACGGTGGATCATCTTGATAGTGAACCGAGCCAGACTAGTGAACTTCTTCTCAAGCTTCTCCACCCACTCTAGTAGAATACGATAGTCCTCCCCTTTGTCCACATTCTTCACAATATCTCCTTCCTCCATGGCCTAAGGGTTAGAGGACTAGGAATTCAAATCCTCCTTTAGCATCTTATTGAGGAGTGGCTAGGCCCTTCAACAAATTCCTCCTCCTCTTCCTCAATGTCTTCCTCTTTCCTATTGCCCTTACTGGTAGACCACTCCTCATCACTGGAAATTTCATTAACTAACACTTTCTTGTTATTTTTTGCTAGCCTTCCAGATCTCCTAATGTCGGTATTCTCGACCCCCATCTCCACCATAGCAGCAACCACAATATCCCCCTTGGAGACTCTTCTCACCACATCCTTCCCATCACTGTCAGTGGTTGGTAGCTCCACCAAACCTTTCCCCTCTTCTTTCAATTTTTTCTTAGCTACATGTTTGATGTTGGTCTTGCAGGGAGCAAATTTGAGCTCACAAAACCCAGCCACAACATTCTTTTCAGTGGTAGGTTTAGGCTTAGGGGTTTCAATATTCACTGGAGTGTTTTTCCTTTGGCGCCCTTAGACTCAGTTAAAGAGGGATTCACATTGGTCTAAACAGGGGGTTCAGGTTCTTCAATACATATAGCAAAGATGGGTTTAGGCGGGAAAAGCGCGAGATGAAAATGATAAAGCCTCAAGATGAGGCCCTTGTGGAGTGGTAGGGGAGGAGTTTCCTCAGGGTTTTGGGTAGTACAGAGTCCAAGCATTTCCCAATGAAACTTTCTAAATTAGTGAGTAAGAAAAATGGGAAGCTCAATAGCATTTTATTGTGGAGGTGATTTAAAAGAGGTAGGTGATAATAATAGAAAGTTTTATATCTACCCTCCAAAGTGGCATACTCCATAAGAGCGAGAAAAACCTGGTCTCATGAACACAAGAGAGCTTCTCTTTCAAAGCCAGACTGGGAGTGAACAGCTTTTTCATTTCCTTTAAAGAAGGCATTAAGGCTTTCATTGTCATGAGCCTTGGTGTGCTTAGTGTACTTCTTCCCAATACAAGAGAGCCCTATTGCCTGTGCAATTACCTCCTCATTGACCTCGAAGGAGATACCACCCATGGTAGTTCCCTTCTTTCTTTCTAGGAGCTCACGAATTATGTTGACATCCTCAGATCATGACCAACCAAGCATTCCATTAAAGGTGTCAACCCTGCTTTGACATAGATGTACCAAACTAGAGGGTCCTTGCAGAATTCCCCATACTTATCTGGCTTTGTCCTCACCCTGTCACCACCCATTTCACTGCACTTCGCACTGCAAAACTAGGAATCTTGAAAGAGAAAAAGATTAGAATTTTTGTTAATGTAAGAGGCCGCCAAAACACCACTTCTTTTAAGCCAACCAAGAAGGCTCCAAGTAATCAAGACGACATGCAAAACACACACTTCAGGAGTTATTTCTGAAAAGGAAATCTTTGTGAGCCCATTAATGAAAAAATTTGAACACTTGTGACTTGGTTTGTGAAAAATGATGACATTGGAAGGTTGGCCTTCCACATTGCCATTGCACAAGTACTGATGATGGATGGCCGTGAGGCCAAATTTAGAATTCACTAAATATCTACCTTTATCATTAGAAACTTTTTAGCGGAGTTGATAAGACAAAGCATGAGCTCAATGCCATAATTATTAGTCACATCAAATTTGAATTTGGAATCACGTAAAGATATGTGAAGGCTAAGACAAGAACGCAAATAAAAATTGCATAAGGCTTGACCCAACTTTGTCGTTACCCTGTTGTACTTCCCAACACTCCTCATAATTAGCTCTGTAACTTCTATCTCCACCCCATTATTCAAATTTTTCCATGAACTTAACACCTTAGCATTCATCATTGTCCACATCACCCAAAAATAAAATAATTATCTTTAATTATTTTCATTAAATATTTATCAATTAATTATTTAGTTAAACATCAAAACACCTTCATAAATGAAATATTATCTTTAATTATTTTATTATTCCACTTCCCCTCTTCTAAATTAAATAATATTAAAATATTATTTAATCCTCTTCCCACTTCAAAATTAAATAATTGAATTAATTATTTAATTCATCTTTTTCCTCTCAACATTATCCATTAATAAATAAAATTTTATTTATTAATTAAATCTTATCTTATGTGTGCCTCCATAATTAATTGATTATTTAATTAATTATCCATTCATGCATAATTCCCTCAAAATAATTGGCACTCTCTTTGAGCAGTCAATTGATATTGACTGACCACTCTTCTGATCAATCAATTCTCTTAACTTCCACTCATTTTGAGTCTTTTGATCAATCAATTGACTTAACTCTTCAATCAATATGTCATGTATCCAATTGTAGTTAGTTAACTAGGAAAATAATTCCTCTCATTCATTCTCAACTCTTGATCTCAAATCAACACCTCTTAATCTATATGGTTTATTTCATTTCCTGGATTATATAAAATAGCCCTTCACCCTTCTCATTCATCACCTAAACTTTTCATAGTGAAGCCATGTTTATTTGATTCTTGAGCAATTAAGAATATTTTTCATCTTATCTAAGTCATCACATATTGAAGCTTTTGCAAACTATCATGGAGGCTTTGAGTTGAAGCAATCCAATATTCATTTCAACTAAATTTACTCCAATATGGGATTGGTAAGGTTGTTTAATGCTTTTGAATTCACTATTTTGATTGATTGATCTAACTTTCATGTTTCAATTCATTTATTTAAAAAAGCTTGAACTCATCGGTAAGTGGGCTCATATCTTATGCTTTTGATTTCTTTTATTGATTTCATTGCTATAAATCTATTCCATATTTTCCCCTTACATAAAATGGCATGCCCAATGGGACCCTTGTCCCTGATCTAACATTTTTATTGAGTTTTTCATAATTACATGTTTCAGGAGCATAGTCGTATTCTACAAAAAACACTATCATTAAATGGGGTCACTCTCAAGTACCAAAATAGGGTCACTTATGTATCTAAGGAAGTTTGCTATTACAGAATCAAGTTGTGGTAATTTCATACAGAGGTCGCTACCGTATCTAATCAGGGTTGCTATCGTATAAACAGAGTCACTTTTATCCCAGAAAGAGGTCGTTATTGTAGGTGACAAGGGTGCTTTTGTCCTTTTACTCCTTACTATTTTCTTTTTTCAAACTTATAGATATTGGTTTTATAACCCTAACCCTAACATGGTTGATGTTTGTTCATTGATGGAGTTTATCTAACTTGGTTTTATGCAGCTCTTGTAGGGTGAACCTGTAAATCATTTCAAACTTTTAATCCATTGGTTTTGTAGGACAAATGGTCAAAGACAATCATATACTACTAACAAATTGCTTGCAATTCCTTGTCCAAGAAATATTTATTTCGAGCATTTTTGTTTTTTTTATCATGAACATTTAGTTTGGTGCCTACAAATTGAATTTCTATGATATGAACACTTGGTTTGGTGCTTAAAATCAAATTGTGATGAATTGTCTTTCGTGTCTTTTGTACTTGGAAAGTTGGATGTGTATCCTCTCCCCTCATGCCTAGTGCAATCTTGGGTGACAAAAAGCATCTTGGGCTTCGTATTTTTGATTCATCGAAAGTGTCATGTATACGTATCCTCTCCCCTTGCATCATTTGATGATCTTGGGTGAAGAGACATTTCAATACATCAAAGCTTTCCTTTTTTTTATTTAAAGGGGCTCTTTTTAAGACACATCCCGCAATGGAGAACTCATGGTGGTCCCCCAAAAGCTCATGTTCAAGTGGACTATATCAGGCATGTGAAAATGAAAGTAAGTAGCATGTATCCCTAGGGACATTATACCTTATATGTCAAAATATAGGGTGGACGTAATGGGCTTCTCAGAGGTTGATTAGAGACTTTAGTGTCTCATGTATGAAGTATATCTCTAGTGTTCACTGAGTCATTAAAAACCTTGTATTTAGAGGCCAGCCAATGTTTTCCAAAAAACATTTACTGTGGTGCACAAGAATAGCACCATTCCCAGAAGTTACTTACAACATTTGATCTATGGTCCATGCATAAGGCTTAAGAGAACTTTCATTCTCTTGCAGAAATCTAGGAGTATCAAGGTGGTACATGACCTTGGTATGTACTATTTGAACCCTCCATTAGAAACGGATTACATCACTCTTTTGGGGGTGAGGTAATCCTGCAATGAAGAAACATACCTTTACTCCTTAGGTTGTGAATGACTGATAGCTTTCTCAAGCTAGAGTAGTGAACATTATTGAAGGAGGTTTGTGTAATATCCCCCTACCTTTTAAGTCAATTATTGCATACTTTTTTTGCTTTATGTATCACTTGCAAATCACCTTAAACATCATATTGAAACTTTCAACGTGCAAAATTATCAAAATTGTCATCAAACTGGAAAGCGGGAAATAGAGTCGTACTGGTCAGGAAGTTGAATCACTATTGAACATCCTATCACATTTGTCTTAAATTACAGTCATTACTTTTTAGCATCTAATGGCTACTATTTAGCATATGGTCGCTATTACTAAGGCTACTAAATAGCAACTCTAGGATAAAAATTGAAATAATCTATAGATGATATATTACAAAAAATGTATAGTCAAGAGGAGATAGTCTCACAAAATATATAGTAGGATATAGAAATAAATTAAAGAAATGATTAACAAATGTGATAATGCACAATCTAAGTTAGAATTTGAAATAAGAAACTTGTAAACAATTTTAAAAATTTTAAACATTGCATACCAATTTTTGTATTGGATGTCTTGCACTAGAGATTAATTAAAGGTACAATCTAAAAATATTGAGAATAAGATAATGTATGAAGCATCTACGTATCATGTTTAGAAGGATAATGATGGAATTTAGTAGGTATACATTGAATCACTTCTTAACCAATACTAGCAAGTTCATAATCAAAGGTAAATGCTAAGAGCTCAAATAAAATAGCTCAAATAAGTAGTGAGTCTCTTCCTTTCCCATATTATATATCTCTACTCATAGAAGAAAATAAATTCACCATGTTGATTTAGATACTAGATACATTAGATTAATGTCAAGTAAACTCTACTTGGTATTAATGGAATAATACCACTAAAACAACAAGGGATCACCTAGTGGGAGAGATAGTACATTTAGCTTTAGAATGACCATTAAATAAAATCGTATCATGTTACAAATATTTTTTCTCATTTTTTGGTACACAATTCGGTCATTTTTTCTAGGACATAGGGCCATGATGTCTTGAGTATAAGACATTTAAAAGAGGGGATGATGTTTGAAGGAAAAATCTAACCCTACAATAAAATTCATCTATTACAAAAGGAATATAACACCACCATACCCAAGAGGTACCACATGTACAAAAGGCACACCCCATGAAGATACTTATATTTTGACTATAAGAAGGGATCAAAAAGATAGAATAGATAAGAAAATGTAATAGATTTTAAATAAAGAGAGAAAGCATATATACAAGATATAGATAAATAGAAGAATGAATTGACTTGAACTATACTATTTTGTAACATGCCAACCATTCATTACAGTAAATTTCCTAATTTTTACTATGCAAGTAAATAAAAACTATGTAAGAAGCCATTGCAACAAAAAAAAATATTTCCTTTATTGAAAATATATGAACAAAGATGCTAAACAACATATAATAAGGATTTCCATTCCATTACAATACTTCTCAAAGTACATTATTCCAAGAAAGTATAAACTATGTACATAGCTCCAACAAGCTTCATGACATAAGATATAGATGGTCCAAGAATTATCCTTTCAAAACCTTGGTCCTTTTTCGTCTGCTGAGGAGGAGAAGCATCACTCAAGCACTTTTCCACCAACCATGGACTCATATGCAGTATGTTGCACATCTATCAATGATAGATGGCCCTTCCCTTCAACGAAGGTATTGGTTGGATAACCCTATACGATATATCACTCTGAGCTTAGTGCTATATTAGATATGACTAGGATTTATAACCTACACTAGGTAAACTTCATGCATTTTAGTAGACACAGTGAACTGAAAGTGGAGTCTCAACTTACACACTATTCCTAGTGGAGTCATCAGAAATCCCCACTACTTTGGCCAAAGTATTCTCACTTAGTATAATCGAGCAATGGTCTACCATTCACCTACACTATGGCAAGCTCATTTTGACTTAAGGCCATTATATATATGCCTAAGAAATCCCTCTCCATGGGAAAGCTACTCCCCAAGATAACCTAACTTTCAATAACAACTTAAGGTAACACAATTTAGTAAGCAAGTACAAGTTCCCTCCCTTCACTGGACATCATTCCTAGGAGTAACCTTCTAGCCATCTAGCATAATTTAGTATCTAGTAATAAGTGTACCCTAAGTTTATCATATGTTAAATCATATCTAGTATAGTAATGATACCTATGATAAACATAATCTCTTTCCCTTGACTACATATGTCTAGTATAATAATACCCAAGACAAGCAGTCTCTCCTATCATGGCGTACTTACAAACAACATGCAAACATCATTTAACTTCTATTATTCTTTCAAAGTAAACATGATTTCAATGTACTTCCATGACTAACTAAAACAATCAAGTCATAGAGAAATCAAAGTAAGAATATAGAGAAGAATATCCTCATACCTGTTATATAGCTATCCAAACTGATTAGTTGCAGTCACAACACCCTTTGAACAAAAACTCTTTCTATCAAATACTCACAACCTATTATCTCACAAGTTGGTATTTACTTCCTCTCAATAGATAAGCAATAATATCTTAAATCTCTCACTAATTTGGATAGGAAATTGTAGATATATTAGCTCACTAAAATAGATATTATGCTCAAGAAATAACTCATAAAAGGAGAGAGAATGTGGTGTCCCAAATAAAGAACTCTTGTTGCTATTTATACAGCAACCAACCAACCACATTTCCTAAAGTTTAGGCATGAAAGAGACGGAAATAAACATGCAAAGCAACACCACTAACACACCATAGAAAGGTGGAAAACAAATAAGTAAACACTTAGCTTGCCTACCTACATATAGACCCTCTCTTTGATAGCAAAATGAAGAATAAATCAACTCCCATGTGACTGAAATACATCTACAAAATTCAAAGATAAACTGACTCAAGGTGGCATGATTTAGCAAAGAAGAGAATCATTCAATGACCAAAGCTTGCCACCCCAATTTGCATCGACTTAATCCCTTGTTGATTGTAGATTCATAAACACATTTGTTATTGACAAAGTCATTGATGGCTTGCAGCAATCAACAACTATTCCATATTCACAGTAAATCATGGTTTGATATTTGACCAAGTCGAAGAAAATTTAAAGGTGTCGACTCTTTCAACATCAACTTAATTGATGAAGCAGTTTGTAGTTAATATAAGACAGTATCTAGACATGAAGTTCGATCTATGAATACAGTCATATTCATTTCCAGATTCAAGCTATTTAAGTCGCCCATGTAAGTCGACTCTAAAGTCATTAAATTTAGCATAATAATTGGTAGCCATTGATAGCTAGAAATATTTGATATCATGTTAAATGATGAAATTTGATATCATAGTAAATGATGTTTAAAATAATTCACCACATATATATTTTGATATATATATATATAAACTTACATGTGTATATATACATATATATAT
>VDFB02012910.1:0-17785 GCA_007258455.2 Sequoia sempervirens | reverse complement strand
TTTGAACCTTGCTTAAAACATCTCTCTCCTTTTGAGACCTGTTTCCTAACTAGTCACCTACTAAATGTTCAAGAAGCACTTGCAGGTTGCATCTATCACCAGAAGACTAGTTAGGAAACTTGTCCTCTTGTATTATTTTTAGATATAGCATTCGTCAAAGGCCTTTTAGACTATTAAATATATGAACACCAATTATTCTATTATTTTTATCGCACAATCCATATGAAGAGATTGACTGCATGATTCATGAGACACAATAATGTTCAAATTTAATCATCAAGAAGGATGGCATTAACGGTGACTCACATTTTGAAATGACCACCCCAAACATTTCATTTATTGTGCACTGACTACGATGTTATCACTGATGTTAACTTAAAAAGACCCTAACTAATGGGATAAACCTTACTCGACATAGTTATGTTAGCTTTCTGAGTTTAAGGTGAACATATATGAACATAGTCAATATAATTATTTGAAAAAATAAATTATGTATGAGAATCCTACATCATACATATCTACAAGGGATATTACGTACACAAACCATTAAAGTAGAAATAAAGAAATATAAGAGTTTCGGTTTTAATTGAATTTTGTAGTGTGGAGCTGGGATAACTTATAGAAGATATTAGTGGTCATCCATAAAACATCAATCTTGAATTGTAGGTTTTTTCCCAGTTACCATTCATTGTGAAATTCACTATTGGACATGGAAATAGTAGAAGAGTGAATGTATTTTATATTTTCTTCAATTTCGTGGTAAGGCCCTCTTCGAAATCTAGCGTTACTTGTTTGAAGACTGAAACAATATCATTTGTTTCAAAAATGTTATTCTATGGGTTGCAATCTCGCTACTCGGTGGATGTGAAGTTTGGATTATATAGGAGTAAATTCTTTCAAATACAAAGAATTCAATATAAATTAAACAAGTATTTATGATAGAGTAAGTGAAGGCACAAAAGAACAAAAAAATGAAATATTAGGCAAAAGCATTATAATTTCATCATGTTTGAGATATGTTCTTTGATGTGGATGAAGGATGCCTATGTACGGAAATTGCGGTTGTCTATGACTTGACCTTCTATTGGATGGTTAGGATTGGTTTGCATATGAGGTGGGATGTGAAAGATGCGTAGATAGATAGTACTAGATCAAGTGAATAGAAGCCTATTATTTCTCTAGTTTATATGAGGAAAGGAAATACAACCAAGTTGAGTTTTGACCAAATGTATGTGGATAGTTCAAATTGAACCTTAATGGAGGGTCAAGATGAACATATATGGATGCTTTGAAGGGAGTGTGAGTGAATGGTCAAAGTTGAAACATGAGATGGATGAATGAAGGGTTGCAAAGGGTTGATTTTGGATTTTAGTGGCGAGGTGTAAATGGTTTAATATGTATTTTGTAAAATGATACATGATGAATGTGTAGCTACCTAACTAATTAGATAAAAAATTCATCTAATTAATTAGTCATGGAGGAAGGTTAAGATAATTAAATAAATATGATTTAATTAATTATTGAAAGGGTATTATTTGATTAATTAAATAAATGCTACTACAAGAAAGATTACCTAATTAATTATCTAGTGAAAATATGATAAAAGAGTAGTCATTTGGATTGATGTAATTGTGATAATGTTATGTTAAAATGTGGAAGTATATTTTAAGTATCTAATTTTTTACTTTTGTTGTGATGGTGTTGCAACTAAGAGAAGTGATGTCATTTTAAATAAAATCAATGGACATTCTCAATGAGATAGAATAAGGGTAGGATTTCCTAGTCATCAAGAGGAAATGATGTTAGAAAAAAAGAAATAATTCATCATAATTATGGCTTGCAAGGTGTATGACACACCTAATGCCAACACTTGGGAGAGCCAACAATTAGAATAAAGGAATGGGATTGAGAAAAGAGGGCCTATGAGATACATGTGTTAGCGGCCTAAGGGAGTAGTATCACTTGGAAGCCATCAAAGGTCCCTCACATTAGATAATCCCTTGACATATTTTCTTTATTACCTTAATGTAGAGGTGGACTATGAGGTTATGAGTTGGATTGGATTTGAATGCACTAGTTGTCTAACTTGGTGAGTTAGAGTATCATAGTGATGTGACCATAAATATCATGCAAACTAATGGAGGTTAGAGGATTTTTGTATGTTCATTTGTAGAGTGTCAAATATAGTATGTTCAATGTAGCTAGAGAAGCTGTAAATAATCTAACTAATTAGGGATCTAAGGAAACTAATCAAGCTAGAGGGTGGTTTAGACATATTGATTCAATATTACATATTAAGCCAATTAGTTTGATGTAAATATATTGAAAAATCTTGTAGTGTGGACATAAAATATTATGTATATGATATTATGCTTCATTCCACATAATAGAGGAGGTGCAAGTCATTATCATATTTACTTTAGTATTATAAATCTAAGAAGCTTCTTTTGAGAGGTAGAGCTCTGTGAGATAATGAGGTAATATATTCACATGTAAGATTGAATGATAGTCACATGGTAAAATCTAACTAATCTAACAAATTATCTATAAAAAAAAAAAAAAAATCTCTCAAATGCAAGAACATCTAGATTTCCTTGAAACCTAGGGGAACTTGTCAACTAGTAATTATAATTTATAATGAATTCAATACAACTACTCATACAAGTAATCATATGATTTGGTTGGATAGAATTTTTCTATTTCATGAATGCTTCTTCAATTTCACTCTTAATGGCTATGTATTTATCCTCTTATGTTGGTTTGACCATTCTAAAACAAGTTAAGAGGTACTCTAATGGATGCCAAATTTTGATGCCAAGGATCATATGTTTAATAGGTCATGCAGGATGGAGATAAACCACTATGATATCTATGGCACATGTCAAAAATTGATTAAAAACTATATAGATAGGGATATAGATGAAGTTATAGGAATGTACATAAGATTTTATATGAGAAAGATTAATGAGAGAAATATAGAACTAAAATAAGAAATATAGTTTTATTTATCTATTTATCCTATAGATGACATAATCTTGAGAAACATGTATGATTTTTTTATCTACGTGTGTGTGTGTGTGTGAAAATTTCATTCCATAGAAGTCAAGAGTTACTATGAAGTTAAATTGTTTCTTAAATAAGTGGAACTATTTTCTTGTATTCCTTCTCATCTCTTGAAAGATATGAGCATGGATAGTTTTCTAGTAGATTTATAATGTGTTGATAGATGACCTAGCATGTCATAATCCTTGGGAGTGTTACATAGATGACAACATTGACTATGTTTTCAAGAGTCCTTAATGTGACTTCCAAAGTAGTCCAATAATAATCTGTTTGAATTATACTTTATAGTTTTTCTTAGAGGTATATTGTAGGCTACTAAATGATCTGGAGGATCTTCGTCAAAATTTGAAGTTTCTCATTTGTCTCTAGAATAGGCATCACCAGGAAGAGCTCACAATTTTGACTAAAACGCAACTCGAACGGATTCAAATGGAGCTACAATGCTCGAGTTATGCTTGGTCAAACCTTGGTCAACTCAGGGCTCATGTCAGAGAAAGGAAAAAATTCAAAGTCACCAAAATTGGCCAAAACTGGTCTCAACACAAAGAGCTCTTCGAGAGATTTCTCACGACGTTCATTTCGCATAATTCAAAATTTGTTTGCCCAAGTTACAAGCAGTCAAAGGTTTGGTAAAAAATGTTGACCACGCTGATGTCAGAATGATGCCAGCATGGTACAATTAGCATGATGACATGGATGCACAACTAGTAGCTAATGATGGTGTGGACCAATCCAACATCGACATGTGGCATAGCATACATAGTTGGCACTAATCAATTACAAATTAACACGTGGTAGTACAAACCGATCAAATCATGACATGTCTCCCCTATGCAATTAATCAAATAGTGTCACGTGGCACATTTTTAGCACTCCTCCAGTGGCTATTTGTTGCATCAATTCATAAAATGAGGTGTATAGATTGGAACCCTCCACCTACCTCTTGCAAGAATTCCACTCCACCACTAAGCTACATGATAAGCACTTGTCATATTTGAGGCAGTAGATAATTTTCTTATCTTAGAGTTGGTAAATGGGCTATAAATAGAGGGGTGGGGGGTTTGAACCATTAACCTTCCCATCCCAAAAATTAAGGCCTACCACTATGCCACCAACTACTCTTAAGATATGGTGAGCTATGGTTGTTTTTAAACAACTCCAAAAATCCGATTGCCCCTTTATTTAAATAATTACCCTCTAAACTTAAAAAAAAAAATTCATAATTTTAAAAATAGATTAAAATTAAATTTCCTAAAGCCTGAAATGTATAATTTAAATGGCTTATAATATATATAAAAAATCATTAAGATTTTAAAATTAGATTATTAATATTTTTTTTTAAGGGGATTTAAAATATTTTTGGGAGATTTTCTTATGTAAATAAGGGGGATTATGAAGGATTTCATTGTAAAAATGGGAGATAGGGAAAAAATTTGTTAATCATTTGGTTGAAGGACAAATTGAGTAAATTTCTTGTATAAAAAGGGGGGTAGCTTAGGAGTTGGGGTAAGTGGTGACTTAGAGGGAATTATTCTTGGTGAAATTTTGCTCAAATTTTGTGTTTTCAGGGACATTGTTCCTACACACTTTGGAGGAGCTTTTCAAATTTCTTGCAAACCAAGGAGAAATCATGTCGGAGTGATGTACTAACTTTCTGAAGAATTAATTGAGTCGGCCCACTCATTTGAGAGGGGAATACATAGCCATTTTCACAGCAAACTCCGTTATCAACTTTGTTTGCATTTCTTTCTTCTCTTTTATTCTAAATTTCCTTAGTTTGTTATTACGTTTATTTAATTAAGGTTCGTGTGTTAATTTCGTTTGTAAATCTTGAAGCAATCAGTGTAATTGTTAAAGCATTCAAATAGCAATTGTCATAGATCCTAAAATAGATCAAGTTTGGTATCAGAGCTTTGTGTGACTAGTATTGTAGAATTGGATGCTAACACGTTCCAAGAAACAATGAGGTGAAGGTGAGCTACAAGAATACAATCCTAAGATCGACAAATGAAGGACTTTGCCAATGATGGAAGAAACTGAAGCAAGGAAAAACACTAAGCAAGAGCTTGATGATGAATCTTTTTAGAAAGCCTTTCTTGACATGAACGTTATGCTAGAAGAGCTTTATGTGGAAAAGAAGAAGCATGAAAAGGGAGATTCTTCGATACGAGAAAAGAAGGAAAATTGAAAGGAAAAAGAAGTAAAAGATCCAAAAACTCCATATCCTCCATATTCCCCTTCTTCTTCTTCCTATTCTACTACTGTTAATACTTTCAAGAGAAAATCTAAGCCTATTATTAAACTGGATGTAAAATTTGAATTTCCTAAGTACTGTGGTGAGTTAAATGTCAAAAAGTTAGATGATTGGATCCAGCAGGTAGAAGTGTATTGTATGATTCGAGGCCTAAGAGAAGATGCTCTTATGATCTAGTTAGCCACTCTTTGGTTGAGAGGTATAGTTCTCACCTGGTGGGAGAGTAGGACTTGGGAGGAAATTGCTCATGATGATAAGGTTAATATGACTTGGATGGAATTTTTTGTTGCCCTTAAAAAATAGTTTTACCCTTTAGGTTATGTGCAACAATTAACCATGAATTAACAAACGTTTAGGAAAGGTAATGGTCAGTCTTTCCAAGATTACACCCATGAGTTTAGAAAATGGACTACTGATTTAAAAGTCCCATTGTATACTCAGGATACATTACTTAAGTACATAGGTGGTTTGCATTCTTACCTAAGACATACTATTCTAATGTTGAGTTCTAGCAATATGGATGAAGTGGCATTCCAAGAAACTCATTTATAGTCAAAGGGTAAGAACACTTTTAGTGATAATCTGTCAAATGAACCATCTAAGTCTAAGGGGAAGTCTAAGGGTAAAGGTAAAGACAAAGATAAAGGCAAAGGGAAAAATACAACTTTAGTTAAGAAGCAGGGTGATAAGCCCACATGTTTCCATTTCAAGAAAGAAGGGAATGATGATTCGAAGTGTTGAAAGTTGCATCCCAAATTAAGGCCAAAAGATACAGAGGAAATAAAGGAAAGCAAAAGACTATTGTAGATATCCAGCAAGATCTTGGATTCAATTCGAGAGATGAAACAAAGATTGCTACTACTGGGATCCAAGATAAAGGGAAAGGTATAATTCTCTTATTTGATGCAAATGTTTCTTATGCAAGTAAAAGTATCTACTCCTCCTAAAGCCGATAAACAATAGAATGAATTGTTTCATATTTGAGTTGTAACTAAGCACACTAAGATTGACACACTGTTTGATACAGGTTCTCAAGTCAACTTAATATCTGAAGAGGTGGTAAAGAAACTTAAGTTAACTACAACACCTCATCCAAATCCATATCTGCTTGGATGGGTTTGCAATGATGCTCAACTATAGGTAATGAAACACTGTAAATTGAAAATTTCTATCACTGCAAACTTTGTTGATGAGGTAGAAGCAGATGTTGTGCCTTTGGATATTTGTGGGCTTGTGTTAGGGAGTCCTTATCTATATGACAAAAATAAATCTTTTATAGGGGGAAAATAAGTATCATCTCTTTAAGGATGGGATAGAATACATTGTACGTGCACACAAAGTTAAGACTAATCTTGCACTAGTTAATGCTATTCAGATGAAAATATTGGTCAATTCTAGTAAAAACTTTGTATTAATGCTTTTAAAACCCAAAGAGGATGAAAAAGTTGAAGTATTTAAGGGGTGTAATCTAGAGCATAAAACTAAGATGGTAAAAATAGTTTCTACTTATGATGACTTATTTCAAGAGCCTAAGGGTTTTCCACCTAAGAGAGAGATACAACATGAAATCTAGTTGCAACAAGATGTGCCTCTTCCAAACATTGGCATGTACCATTTATCAGTTTTGTAGAATGAGGAAATCAAAAAGCAAGTTCAGGATTTGGTGGAAAATGGATTCATTTGTCCTAGTACATCTCCTTGTGGTTCTCCAATTATGTTGGTTCCAAAGATGGATGGGTCTTGGAGAATTTTCATAGACTATTGAGCCCTGAACAAGATAATGATAAAGAATAGGTATCCTCTTCCTTGTATTGATGATTTACTTCATAAACTAAGACATGCATTTTATTTCACTAAGTTAGACTTGTGTAGTGGATATCATCAGATAAGAATTACAGAAGAGGACATTTGGAAAACCGCATTTAAGAAAAAAAAAGAACTATGCGAGTGGTTGGTCATTCCCTTTGGGATTTGCAATGCACCAACTACATTTAAGAGAGTCGTGAATGATGTCTTTTGTCCTTTTATTGATAATTTTTTCATAGTCTATCTAGATGATATTCTTGTATTCAGTCGAACTTTGGAAGATCATGTAATTCATGTAAAGAAAGTTTTTGATGTATTAAGAAAAGAAAAACTCTTTGTAAAGATGTTTAAATGTGAATTAGCTAAGACATCCTTAGTGTACTTAGGCTATGTTGTAGGTGGTGGTCAATTGAAATTAGACCTTGAGAAGGTCTAAGTTATTGTAAAGTTTCCTAAGACAAGTACACTCATAGAAGTTAGAAGTTTCTTAGGTTTAGTACAATACTGGAGAAAGATCATTGCAAACTTCACCTATATTGCATCACCATTACACGCATCGACCAGTACGAAGAAAAAAATTTAGTGGGGAGGTCCACAACAGAAGGCCTTCAACACTTTAAAGGAAAATTTGAGTACAACACAAGTTCTAGCTTTACCAAATTTACACCAACCATTTGAGATCGAGACATATGTAAGTGGATTTTCCATGGGAGAAGTGCTAATGTAAAGAGGTAAACCAATCTGCTATCATTCTAAAACCATTTTAGGTGTAGTAGTTAACTATCCTACTTATGATAAGGAAATTTATGCATTAGTTCAAAGTGCTAAAATATTGAAACACCACTTAATGGGAAAAGAAACTGTAATCCATACTAATCACCAACCACTTCAGTACTTCCACTCACAATCTAAACTGCAAAAAAGTAGGTACTTTAGGTGGATGAGTTTTCTTCAACAATTTCATTTGGTAATTAAGTAAAACAAAGGTGCCCATAACAAAGTAGCAGATATGTTATCTAGGACTCCTGTTATGAATGCTTTGATTATCCTTAAAGGTAGTTTTGTGGTACATGAAAATTTTCAAGAACAGTATAATAATGATGAAGACCTTAAGGTTAGCTCTAATTAAAGGAAAACACATAGAAGAGAAAGATTACTATGTGCAAGATAAACTATTGTATCACTTGGGAAAATTATGTGTTCCAAAAGATGAAAAAGCATAGGTAATCAGAGAAGCACACACCTCATTGATTGTACAACATTTTGGGGTAAGCAAGACAATTACTCAATTGCATAAATCTTGTTATTGGCATTGTATGCAAGAAACTGTAACTATGTATATTAGAGGTTGTGTTATGTACGCAACAAGTAAACCAAGTAACAAAAAATTGGGGTTCTACACACAGTTACCTGTTACGTCTCGTCCATGGGAAATTGTTTCTATGGATTTTGTTGGGGGTTTACCTATGTCTAGGAAGGGTCATGATTGTATTTATGTAGTAGTTGATCAATTTAGTAAGATGTGTATCTTAATGCCATGTAGAAAGCAAGTCATTGTTGAACTGACAGCTCATATGTATTTTCAATTTGTATGGGTCCATTTTGGGTTACCTACTTCTATTGTATCGGATCAAGATTCTCAATTCCTAGGGAAATTTTGTTTAGCTTTGTGGCAACTCATGGACACCAAACTGAAGAAGAGTACAACCTTCCATCCGTAGACTAACAAAAAAATAGAAGTAGTAAATAGGAAAGTTGTTCATCTTCTGTGAGGTTACTGCAACAAACATCCCAAGCTATGGGATGAGATTCTTCATTATGTGCAACATGCTTACAACCATGCAACACACTCTTCTACAAAGAGGTCTCCTTTTGAGACTTGCTTTAGTTATGTGCCCAAAACACTGATGGATTTTTCTTTTGGGAAGGAGGATGTTGAAGATGGATGCCATGATGAAGAGAAGGCTTTAAAGTTCATCAATAAAATCCAATCAATTCATCAGGCAGTGGAAGTAGAGTTAGAGAAGAGCCAAGCCAAATACAAGGCTCGACATGATAAGCATCACACCGGTCATCATTTCTAGGTTGGAGATAGAGTTTGGTTATATATCAACAAGGAAAGAATGGAGGGTGAAGGAAGGAAGCTCAAGTTGATTTCGTATGGTCCCTTTGAGATCTTTGAAAATATCAGAATCAATGCCTTCCGCCTCAATCTCCCTCCATACATGGACATCTATTCAGTTGTCAATGTTGAGAATTTGAAGTTGTATGAGCCTCCAGTAATATTGGATGAAGAAATAGACATTCAAGTTCCATCAGTTGATGATCTTTCACCGGAGTACATGTCAGAGTTGCCAGAGGATGTCATCTTAGACATAATGGTCAAGACTTTGAATGAAGAGGAGTTTTTGAGTACCTCAAAATGGGATTGAAGCGGATGAATCCAAGCAAGGAAAGATGGATGGAGATTGGTAGATTGAGGGAGCTTTACCCTCACTTACTTTCCATGTAGCCAACTTTCGAAGGTCTAAAATCTCTCCAATGGGGAGGACTGATCTGTAGGATCTTCTTCAAAATTTCAATTTTCTCATTTGACTCCAAAATCAACATCACCAGGAAGAGCTCAAAATTTTGACTCCAACACAACTTGAACGGAGTCAAACGGAACTACGAAGCTTGAGTAATGCTCAGTCAAACCTTGGTCAACTCAAGGCTCAAGTCAAAGAGAAAGGAAAAATTCAAAGTCACCAAAAGTGGTCAACACTGCTCTCAACATGAAGAGCTCGTCGAGAGCTTTACGATGACATTCATTTCGTGTGAATAAGACTTTGTTTGCTCAAGTTATGAGTAGTCAAAGGTTGGGTTAAAATGTTAACCATATAGATGTCATCATGATGTCAGCATGGTACAATCAGCATGATGATGTGGATGCACAATCAGCAACTGATGATTATGTGGACCAAGCCAATAGTGAAACATGGCATAGCATACATAGTTGGCACTAATCAATTACAAATTGGCACGTGGCAGTACAAAAAAAATCATGACACATGTCCCCTATGGAATGAATCAAATTGTGCCATATGGCACATTTCGAGCACTCCTCCAGTGGCTAGTTGTTGCATAAATTCAAACAATGAGGTGAAGAGATTGGAACCCCTCACCTACCTCTTGCAAGAACTCCACTCCACCACTAGGTTGCGTGATGTGCACTTGTCATATTTTGGGCAGCGGATATTTTTCTTATCTTACTGTTGGTAAATGGGCTATAAATAGAAGGACAGGGGGTATGAACCATTAACCTCCCTATCTCCAAAATTAAGGACTTCCACTATGCCATCAACTACTCTTAAGATATGGCAGGCTATGGTTGTTTTTAAACAACTCCAAAAATCTGATTACCCCTTTATTTAAATAATTACCCTTTAAAATTAAAAAAAATTCTCCTAATTTTAAAAATAGATTAAAAGTAAATTTCCTAAAGCCCGAAATGTATAATTTAAAGGGCTTATAATATATATAAAAGATCATTAAAATTTAAAAGGAGATTATTAATATTTTTTTAAGGGGATTTAAAAGATTTAGGAGAGATTTTCTTATGTAAATAAGGGGGATTATGAAGGATTTCAATGTAAAAATGGGAGATAGGGCAATATTTCATAAATCATTTGGTTGAAGGCCAAATTGAGTAAATTTCTTGTATAAAAAGGGGGGTAGCTTAGAAGTTGGGGTAAGTGGTGACTTCGAGGAAATTATTCTTGGTGAAATTTTGCTCAAATTATGTGCTTTCAAGGAGATTGTTCCTGCGCACTTTGGAGGAGCTTTTCAAATTTCTTGCAAACCAAAGAGAAATCATGTTGGAGTGATTTACTAATTTTCTGGAGAATTAATCATATCAGTCCACTCATTTGAGAGGGGGCCAGAGATGTCGTTTTCATGGAAAACTCCATTATCAACTCTATTTGCATTTCTTTCTTCTCTCTTATTCTGAATTTCATCACTTTGCTATTACATTTATTTAATTAAGGTTTGTGTGTTAATTTCATTTGTAAAGCTTGAAGCAATCATTGTAATCATTAAAGCATTCAAATAGCAATTGTCATACATCCTAAAACAAATCACTAAAGCTTGAGTAGAAATCAAATTTTTTTTTGATGAATTATGGCTACCATAAAAACATTTGATCTTGTGGAGAGTGTTTTATGCCATTATTGGTGTCTATGCAACACTTGCTAGGGATGGGTGAATGGTTCTTGTGTAACCATAAACATTAAGGAGATTCTTTGATATTTTGTAAACCATGGGATTTTTTTCCACAACTCATGATAATGGTCTTGGAATTACCATAGGAACCTTGTTGGTATATCATCATAGATCTTTAGTATCCTTAGGTACATAATTATTAATAATATCAATTATATTACTCCTTAGGATGCTTTTGAACATGAACACCCCATGAAGGTAAACAATAATTTTATCATTCAAAGACCTAATCTTTCCATAATCTATTATGGGATGTAAAATGATCTTCTCATAGAAAATCATCTTCAAGGTTTTGAATCAAAAGAGAAAACATATTTCTCAAATAGAAACTCATTTTATAAATTTCATCTTTCGTAATCCTTTTTTGTAATAAATAACTAAAATGGTACTAACCTTTGATGAAAGAATTCTTTCGTCCTACAAGTTATTTTATATATGTTTCTACAAAAGAACTATCTTTCTAGGTTTGGAGAGCTAGTGGGTCAACTATGCATCTTAAAGGAACCTCAACCATATGAATTTATAGAGGCCAATTTATCCCTCAAGTGGTCTCTTTTTGGGGATGAGCTATTTTTCAACGTTAACACCTGAGAAGAGGGCAATAGGGTGATATCTTCTTTCATGTTTTTAGAAATCAATGTCATGGTGTAAGAATCCAAAATTATTACATGTCGGGCACTATCTCAAACGTGGTTAAATATTTGGGCTTCATTAATTAGTTGTTTATGATTGTTAAAAAATAAAAATCATGCAATTATCTTAACTAGTTTCTAATCTAAATTATTTTAATTCTTCATCAAATATACTTGTGGAGGAAGTACATGGAGCTACTAGAGTCATTCCTAGTCTAAGACACTAAATAATTTCAAATTCATACGATAAAGAAAAAAAATTAAATCTAGAATAATTTGATTCAATTATATCATGTACGCTCAATGTATTATTTTATTTTGACATTAAACCATATAAAATTGAAAGGAAATAAAAAAGAGCAATGGAAAGTACTAATAAAGAGCAATTGTTTGAAGGAAAGAGATTACCAAATAAATTGAAGTAGCCAAACCAAACACCACCAAAGCAAGAGAGACACAAGAATTTGTTAAGGGGAAAAAATAAGAAAAAACCCCAATATTATGAATGGAGGCAAAATGCCTAAAGAATAATACAAAGAGAGAGAGCTACAGCCTTAGCTTGCTTGCATGAGTCTTAAAGAATGAGAGGAGAGGCACCTCAATAAGTAGAGGTGAGAAAAAGGAGTTATAATGTAACTCCCAACTCAATGAATGCCACCATTCATCTATGTGTGTGCAAAGTGTCACCTCTTAAGGAGGTGGTTACAAATATTCCTTAATAAAGGAATTAAAAAATAAGTCATCCTCACACATGTGTGAGATGACAAAAAGACAAAAGACTTGTAGGGATTCCTTTGGAATATTCCTACAAGTTAATAAAAAATTACAATTAAAGAATAACCTTTACCAAGTAAAGATTAATCTTCTAACATCCCCCCTTAAGCTTTACTTGGGGAGGTTACATCAAACCCTTTAATGGGTTGTAATCCAAGATTTTTACAATGGAAGAGAAATTTATCTTTACAAAGAGCTTTGGTGAGAATATCTGCAACTTGATCTTCACCTTTACAATACAAAAGAGAAATTTGCTTGTCTTCAATTTGCTCTCTAATGAGATGATGTTGAAGAGCAATGTGCTTGGTCCTTGCATGAAAAATTGGATTCTTTGCCAAAGCAATAGCACTTTGATTATCACAATATAAAGGAGTAGGATCCTTTGAGGTAGACCCAAGTCTTCAAGTAATCTTCTTAACCATAATGCTTCTTTAGATGCATTTGTACAACCTTTATATTCAGCTTCTGTAGAACAAAGAGAAGTAGATTGTTTTTCTTACTATTCGATGAGATTGCACCTGATCCAACAAAGAAACAATAACCACAAGTGGATCTCCCATCATTGGGACCACCTCCTAAATCTAAATTAGTATAACCTTTTATAGAAAAATCACAATTTGAATAGTAAATGAGACCAAGATTAAGAGTGCCTTTAACATATCTTAAAATTCTTTTTGCAACTTTAAAATGAGTTTTTTGTGGTTTAGACATAAATCTAGAAACCAATCCAACACTTTAGGTGTTTTCCAATTTTGCATAAAAATAATAATGTAATAGGCCCAAATCACTCATTTGAAATTGTTGATTGAGTTGAGACTTAACATCACTAAGCAAAATGTTAGAACTAGAAGTGACAATTAAATCATCAACATATAAAATAATAATCACAATATCATTTCACTATGTTTAATATATAAATTTGGATCATTTTTACTTTTAATGAAACCATGAGATAGAAAGAAAGGATAACCCAAATTATAAAATGTCAATATATCTAGACATAGCAATAATAGTTCTAGGTTTCCTCTCACTACACCATTTGTTGTAATGTAAAGGGAAATTGTGTCAAGATTAATAATAAAGGACTTTGAAAATTAGTCCTAAAGATGGTTTTTAAAAAAACCCATAGTTCCTTAGTAAAAAAAAATAAATATCAATAGTCCTAATAATGGTATAAAAACCATATTGCCTTCAAAAAAAAATAATGAAACATAAAAGTTTCAAGAACTTGATCCCCATCAATTAAGAAAATAGATCTAAGTTCAACATAAATAAGTAAGTGCATACCATCAAAGTGGATGGAAATATTTTCCATGGGTCCCAAAAAAAAACTCCAATGAGACTTGATAAAATATATGATTCATTATAGATAGGGCTCCCTATGCAACATTACTGCAAATGTGACTAGCACAAAAATTATATGTAAAGGCTCCATTGAGACTTGATAAAGTGATTAACTTGCAAAACATATATAGATGGAATAAATCCATCAAGAAGGCAAATACTCCAATGAGCTTTTAATTTTCAAAAATATATAGATGAAATAAATCCATCAAAAAGACAAATTGACCAATAAGGCCCAATATCAAATTAATGAGACACAATAAAATATCAAATTCCCTTTTTCAAAACAACATAATTGTAGTTGAGAAGGAAACACTAGATTTGTTTTAAATATTGTAATAGATCAAGACTTAGGTAGAGAGAATGATAATTTCTCAAGCCACAAATCAATCCACCTTAAGTTATAAATAATAATAATAATAATATTTAAAAAAAATTGTGATGGAATAATGGGAAATGCATGCTATGAAGAGAATAATTATTAAGTATAAATAAGTCATTTAAGATGATATTCATGCATTCATGACTACATGAATATCCCCTTTTCATATTCCAAATATAATTGAGTAAAAACAAGTACACTATTATTGGGTTGATCAAGTCCAATAATAAAATACTTGTGAAGTTATTTAAAAAATAAACTATTTATGTGAAGTAACATGTTGAGATGCACTTGAATCATTAACCCATTCAAAAGGTTTAGAAACATTAAAACTACATGTAAAAGCACGTCTAGATTGATTACCATTGTTATGAAACTGTTGATTATTTTGATTCATATGTTTTTTCTCATTTTTCTTTTTAAAACAAGTATTTTGCCAATGACCATCCTTATTGCAATAAGTGCAATGTGGTCTCTTAGAAGAGTTAAACTCTCTAGGATCATTGCCATTATTATAATGAGGTTTAAAATTTTGCTTATGATTAGATAAGAAAGCATGTTCATTAGACTTAAGAGTACCAAACTGAATTAACTTAGCCTCTTCTTGTCTTAATAAATCACGAAAAATATCATAAGTTAACTGAGTAGCTAAAGAAGGAATAGCTAATTGAGCATGAATATTAGTAATGAATTGCTGAAATTGTCTAGGAAGACACTTTTTAAGAATAAGATGAATTAATCTAAGATTATCTAATTTAACTCCTAAACCATCCAATTGACTATTTAAAGCATCAAATTTCAATAAAAATTCATCCATAGATTTAAAATCAGAATACCTCAAATCTTCAAGTTGATCTTGAATTTGAATTTTTCTTGATTCATTTGTACTATCATAAATTGTTTTGAGTTTGTCCCATGCTTCATAGGCAGTTGTACATGTCCCAATGTGAACATAAAGTTCGGGTGACATGGAGATACCTATGAGGCCAAGGGCTTCTTCATTTTTGAGATTCCATTTTTCGATTTCATCTTTGGATGCAGATGAACCTGGTTTAGATTTAGGATCTGTAGCTACATCTAAAAGATGTTTAAACCGAAAAATAAAGCATATATGAGTTTTCCAAGAATGATAGTTAGAAGAATTTAATTTAATTTCAGGAATTAAAGTTGACATGATTGCCAAAAATAAAAAATCACAACTTTATGAGAAAAATAATAAGTATTGTAAATATTTGCTTAAAAAAAATACCACTTTTGATTAAAAACAATCTCCTTTTAGTTAGAGAAAAAGTAAATATCTTATATTTGTAAAATAATCAATCTAAAAAGATATATAATTAAATAATATCAATATAAATTAGATTTTAAAAAAATTAATTGATTTAAATATAAAATTAAATTAAGAATATAAATTATGAAAAATTACTAAAGTTATATAATATTAATTTAAAACTAATAAATAAAACTACATTAAAGTTTTAAAGTTATAAACTAATAAATATGAAATGAAAGATTTAAAAGATTAAACTTTTTTTAAAACCTTAAAAATAGGAAGATTCTTTAAAAAGAGGAAAAACACATTTTTCATAAAAAGAAACTTTTACCTCCTATGTGGGAGGGAAAGATTTTTCATTTAAAATGAAATCTTTTTTTAAACAAAAGAGATTTTACCTCTTTTCCCTCTGCTTTTTTTTGAAAGGAAATAGAAAAGAGGCAAGTAAGAGGTGAAGTGTGAGGAGAAGCAACAGCAAGGGTTTTGAGAGACGAAGCAGCAGGCCAGAGGGGATATTTAGCAGCTTTTTCGAAGCAGCAGGCCAGAGGGGATATTTAGCAGCTTTTTCAAGGGCCAAGATTACAACAAAAAGCCATGGTTCGAGCAACAGAGGGGCAAGGGCTGCAAAAGTTTTTTTATTTGAATTTATTATTTACTGTATGAATAAAAATTTGGGTTTTAGATATTTATTTATTATTTAAAAAAAAACTTCTGTAAGAACGTGTCAAGTTTGAAAAAGAAAGATTTATTTGATTTATTTGAAAAGATTTCTAAACTAGGGTTAGAGCTTAAAAAAAAATGATTTTTTTACAGAAATTCGAACATGCAAAGATGCAAATATGTAGAATATAGAGATTTTTTTTTTAGAGATTTGCAAAAAGCAGATTAGTCTTTTTTTAAAAAAAATAAAATAAAATTGGAACTAGGGTTAGATCCGTAAAAAAAAAAAAAATTATTTACAGAAATTGATTTTTTTTACAGAAATTTGAACATGCAAATTATGACATACAGAAATAAATTTTTTTTAAAAAAGACTGAACTATAATCCTTTATTTGAGGGTTTCTAAAAATCTGCAAAAAATAAACATGCATGCAAATTATAATGAATTTTTTTTACAGATCTAATATACAGATTTGCAAAAAAAATAGATTAGCTTTTTTTTTCTAAAAAGAATTTCTGAACTAGAGTTAGAGCCCCTAAAAAAATTGATTTTTTACAAAAAATTTAATATGCAAAAAATGGATTTTTAAATTTTTCTGCAAAAATAAATAAATAAATCGTGCATGCAAAATATATTGCACAAAATTGAAATTTGAAAAACTTAGAAATATTTAGATAAGAAATCCTGCACAATGGTTAGAAAAATATATCAAACAAAAAACAAGATTAGACTTTTGGCTCTTCTCTTTTTCTGTTTGAGTGCCTCCGATGGTGTGTTGAAAAATCTGGTAAACCTTCAACAATGTAGCTCACAAAATATTAGTAATACCAAGCTCTGATACCATGAAAGGAAATAAAAAAGAGCAATGGAAAGTACTAATAAAGAGCAATTGTTTGAAGGAAAGAGATTACCAAATAAATTGAAGTAGCCAAACCAAACACCACCAAAGCAAGAGAGACACAAGAATTTGTTAAGGGGAAAAAACAAGAAAAAACCCCAATATTATGAATGGAGGCAAAATGCCTAAAGAATAATACAAAGAGAGAGAGCTTCAGCCTTAGCTTGCTTGCATGAGTCTTAAAGAATGAGAGGAGAGGCACCTCAATAAGTAGAGGTGAGAAGAAGGAGTTATAATGTAACTCCCAACTCAATGAATGCCACCATTCATCTATGTGTGTGCAAAGTGTCACCTCTTAAGGAGGTGGTTACAAATATTCCTTAATAAAGGAATTAAAAATAAGCCATCCTCACACATGTGTAGATGACAAAAAGACAAAAGACTTGTAGGGATTCCTTGGAATATTCCTACAATTTAATAAATAATTACAATTA
>VDFB02012909.1:0-35573 GCA_007258455.2 Sequoia sempervirens | reverse complement strand
AGACAGAGGAATTTGAGGTGCAAGCCCTTGTTTAATGCATTTTCCTCTGAGATGGAGGAATTTGAGGTGCAAGCCCTTGTTTAATGCATTTTCCTCTGAGACGGAGGAATTTGAGGTGCAAGCCCTTGTTAATGCATTTTCCTCTTAGATGGAGGAATTTGAGGTGAAAGCCCTTGTTTCCACCCTCTGAGCCTGAGTCATGGTGGATGTTATGTGTGAGACTCCATGACACATCTTGTACTTGTGAATGTGATGTTGAGGTGACAACATCACGCAAGTGATGAACACTTGTACACACCATAGTATGGTTGATATCGTGTTGAGGCGATATCTAATATCACGTTGAAGTGATATTCTTCTTTTCACGTTTGGTTTTAGCCAATGTGGTAGACATCACATCGAGGTGATATGTCCTATATAGCTGGAAATTCTCTGGTGAGGAGTGTTAATGTTATGGCAGCTTTGGGTTCATCCTTCCATACGAATGAAGACATAAATCAATATAGCCTATCGGTTTATTTATTTATATGTGATATTTAATGTGAAGGGGCACTTCACTTGGCAACAATAGAATTTCTAAAGGGGCCGACCCTCCTTGTAATTCGCATCTTTTATTTTGTAATTATATTTTTGTATTATGGCCAACTTTACACTTGAAGAGGTACGACCTCTCTCATACAATGTATAAATACAAGTCCACAGTCCATCCATTAGACATCAAGCAAGTCAAGTTCGATTCATTCAAGTGCGAATTTCATCAAGTGCAGATTGCAAATTTATTGAAGGGCAGAGTTAGATATTAAGGAGGTGCAGATTATTATCTGCCATTGCATCTTGTGTTAGGTGCTGAAGATTGGCCTTGTAATTGGCCTCGTTGTAAAGAGAATTGTTGCCTCTTTTTATATATATAAGAGAGATCTTTGTTGCTGGGTTTTTCTCCCTCAAGGGGAGGGTTTTCCCAGGGTATCTACTGTGTTATTGTCGATATTGAATTAATTTCTGTGCATATAATCTGTTCATTAAAATTTCAGTAACAATAATGTACATTTAGATTTTCTATTTCATAGCTACACTAGAGGCTAAATAGTCATTTAGAGGTGTTTTGAATATTCTTTTTCATATTATTAAATATGTGAGTTTTGATTAAATGGGATAAGATTTCATTAAATAGTTTTTTGCTTGTCTAAGTCTCATACATTTCATTAGTCAATCGCTTTTTTTGCATTCCATTCCTGTACCAAAGAGAATTTTTAGGGGTGTCACTAGTAGAGGAAAGTGGATGTTGATTTCATGGGGCAACAAATGAATTTGTAGATGAATTGGGATTAGCATTCATTATGGCTGCCATTGCTTTCTTTGTCGTCTTCTTTTCTATTTTTTCATATCAAAATTCGTAAGTAGGGCATCCATGTCGCTCATAACCTCTTCAAGTGCTTCATTACACATGCTCACATCATGTCCAAATTTTCAAGCAAGGTGGTATTTTTATCTATTGATTCTTTTTATCATAAGAAGCTTGCAAAAGTTACAATGGACCTTGCCCTTGGTATCACCTTGCATCCCAAGCTTCCATGTAGGGTCTTTCTTGCCATTGGTTTGCCTTGGACTTGGCATTGCTGATTTTAACATAGAAAAAAAAAACTAGTGTGTTTTTGAAAAAAAATATTATGGAAAACATTTATAAGATAATAGAATGAAATGATATGTGGTAGGGTTAGGAAATTAGGGGGTAAAGCAAAAAAAAGGGCAGCATTACTCCTAGGTTTTCAACATTTGTCATTTCGAATTCGAAAAAAAAGAGAAAAAGATATATACCTTCGCAAATAACAGTCCAAACTTGTTTGAATCTTCAAAGATGCTTTCTAAAAGCATTCCAAAGCCTCCTCTGGCCGCCTTAAACTCTACTTAGTAAAAAAGAGAGACAAAACATGTGGGTCAAAATGGACTAGAAGAATAAATTATGGATGTGGGTTTTTGTGTTTTCATTCCATGTAAGTTTGATAATTGAACCTGGAAGTCTCCTCCAAAAATTTCGCCCTTTTTTTTTGTAGAGATGTGGGTGAGTCACGATGAGTCAATATTGGAGAATTGGTTTGCTAGTTAATGTGTTCTTGTGGATGACTCGCAAGTTATGGTGAGTCATGATGAATTTTCCATCTATGGTCAAGGTATTGGATAAATGCACATCATCCATTTTATCCCTCCTTGTTTAGTAGGAGAGCTTCTAGGGGAATATATTGCTATTTCCAGCATTACCCGAGGATGCGTCCTTGGTCCAAAAACCCTATCCTTGACTCGAGGATGTCTCGAGGATGGGTGGACGGCCAGGGGACGTCCCCTAGATGTCCCCAAAATTGCCAAAAAACCAAGAAACATTCTAGAAACCCAAGGACGTTTGGCTTTGGGGTAGGGGACGATTGGCCATCTCGGGGACGGTTGGCCGTCCCCTGCCTCAAACCCTTAGTTCAAAATAAAAAAAAACACTTGAAACAAAAAAAAAATAAAAACATTATTTTTATTGTCTTGTGGTCCCCCACCTCCCAGTTTGCCCTTATGAGGAATAGACTCACCATTTTGAGTCATTTGAACATTTTTATGAGAAGAAAAAATAGGAGCAGCTGGAGGGTTTCAAGCTAGCAATTGCAAGAGGAGGAACAATAGGGTATTGAAGGAAAGGAGATTAAATCTAAGGCAAGTGGGGCTGCAAATCCTTCAAAGAGGTAAGTCTTTTCCTTTTCTTTTTATTCCAATTTTTTTTCAAAGTTTGAAGCGTGAAATGTTAGATTTTTCTTTTTGTTTTTGTTTGCATTTTTCAGTTTAATCTTGCATTCAAAGTGAAAAAAACATGAGCAACAGTGAGAGTGAGGGTGGAAGTGAGAATGAAGTGTGAATAGTTGATAGAAATACAAGAGGAAGTGGTGAGGGTGGTAATGGACAGCAACCAAACGGAGTTAAATGCCCTTCAAAAATCATGGAAACATATGCAAATGGACTTTTGAACAAGTAAAAACCTTTCCTCCAATATGTTACACTTGTGGATCAAAAGGAAAAAAATTTAGGGGGGAGTAGGGTGTGGAATTGTCATGTTTTCCATAAAGATTTTAGAGGCATCTACACAAGGGTATGGTCTCATTTTTTAGGTATTAAGGGCCAGGAGTTAAAACATGTCCAAATTTAAAAGAACATGAAAAGATAGAGTGCCATAGATTGCACATGGAGCTGGACATGGGGGCTCAAGGTGTGACAATGCCGACACCTTCTTTTGCATGTGGACAATCATCTATGCCTACGCAATCCATTGTTTAGTAGTAGTGAATTTGGCACAAGAGGAAAGATGAAGATGAATGGTAGTGACAAGGGAGCTTTAGTTGAAGCTATGTTTAATGTGCAAGCACGAGAAGCTACTGAGTCTTCCATTGCCAAATTCTATTTTTCTCATGCCATCCCATTTCATGTGGACCGTTCCTCTTACTTAAAACAAATGATTAGAGATGTAGCCACTATTGGTACCTCATTCATACCCACTGGAGATCATAAGCTATGCACTGCCCTCCTAGACAAAGAGTATTCCAAGGTTAATGTGCTAATGGAGGATATGAGGCAAACTTGTATGAGGATAGGTTGCTCTATTGTGATGGATGGGTGGACTGATGTTAGACATCGACCACTCATCAATATCATAGTCACATGCCCTATTGGTTCTTATTTTCTCAAAGCCGTGGATTGTTTAGGGAAGCTTAAGGATGCAGACTTCTAGTTTAGTATTTTCAGAGATGCCATATAGGAGGTTGGGCTTGCTAATGTTGTATAGGTGATCACCGATTCAACAAGTGTGTACAAATCAATTGGTTTGATGGTGGAGGGTGCTTACAGATACATCTTTTGGACCTCATGTTGTGTTCATGCATTGAACAATGCATTGAAAGACATAGGGGAAGCTAGATTGGGTGAAGCAAGTGGTGGCAGAAGCTAGAGAAATTCAAATGTTCATTTGCAACCACGACACTTCACTTGCTCTCTTCAGGACATTTTCAAAGGAGTTCCTCAAACCTGTTGAGACAAGGTATGCCACTTCATTTAGTTTCACTTTCAAAATTTGAAACTTCAAAAATTTGTATTCCAAATTTGAATTCCAAGTACATTGAGCCTTATATTGCTTTTTCCTTTTAATGAATATAGGTATGCCACATGCTTCATCTTGTTGGAGAGGATGCTTGAGGTGCATGGGCCTCTACAATTGATGATGGTGAATTCAGAGTGGATTAGATGGCCCAATTCAAGTTCTAGTAAAGGAAAATCCATCAAACAAAAAATCCTTGATGATGATTGGTGGTCCAATGTGAGGTAAGACATTGTTGATTTTATTATTAAATGCTGATTTTTGCTGATTTTTCGTTTGAAATTTCTGATTTTAATATTTTAATTTTATTGTCCAATGTTCCAACTTTCGAAGTTTCTAACATGCCAATTAACTTGTCAATTAATTCTTTTGATCTTTTTGTATGAATTTTGTAGATATATTTGCTCTTTCATCCCACCTATTGTAGATGTCATTAGATATGTTGATACATACTGTGCTAGTCTTGGAGAGATATATGAGACATTTGACGCTATGCTTGGGAAGATAAAGCAAACAATTTTGGCTAAGGATTCTACTTTGAGTTAATATGAGCAACATATTAGGCCCATTGTGACATGAAGGTGGAACACAATGAACACCCTGCTTCATATGGCTGCCTTTGTTGTAAATCCCAAATGGTATGTGCCAAGGGATGGTAGG
Source organism: Sequoia sempervirens (assembly GCA_007258455.2). NCBI lineage: Eukaryota > Viridiplantae > Streptophyta > Pinopsida > Cupressales > Cupressaceae > Sequoia > Sequoia sempervirens. The sequence continues at coordinate 30,793 of VDFB02012909.1, read as the reverse complement.
GTGCCTCCATGTGATGACCCAAAGGTTTTCGATGGATTCACACAGGCCATTAGTAAGATGTATTCAAAGGAGTAGGCTTCAATACTTTGCACACAATTCCTTGACTTTGCAAATCTTCGTGGTCCAGGCGAGGTTGGATAGAGCTATATTAGCTCAAACTGACCCTATTGGATGGTCGACATGGCATGGGAGGGATACACCACAATTGAAGATACTTGCCACTCGCCTTGTTGCATAGGATGCCAGTTCCTTTGCTGCAGAGAGGAATTGGTCCATATATAGCTTTATCCACTCCCTCAAGAGGAATAGACTTACCTCTAGACGAGCAGAGAAGCTAGTAGTCGTGCATATGCTCTTCGACTTCAGGATTGTCAGATTCCTGAGTATCGGCAAACTCCAGCTTTACGGTGGGATATTGATCTCAAAGACATGGCCTAGGTTGACGAAGAGGAGACACCAAAGGGATTGGTTGGGATTACATTGGTTGAGCTGGACCATCACAGTGGCAAGGACTCAGAGGAGGACTCTGATTTTGATACAGTGATGGGAAATGTAGATTAGGGGCAGCAGTGCACTTTGTTTTTTTTCTATTTTGATTTTCATATCATAATGTAAAACTTTATGGCAGCAATGTAGCCTTTGGGCATTTTGTTATAAGTTTATAAATTATAATTTGTAAGTTGTATGTTATTTTTTAATATCACAATTCACATGTATATTGACAATGAATTCTGAATTTTGAATGCATATTAAGTATTGACAATGAATTTTGAACACAAATGTTATATGTTAAGGTTGTATAATGTATATTATGCATGCTTTAGCCATGTTTTCATATGAATATTTAAAGTTTCCCTATATTTTATATAGCCGTCCCCTTTTCCGTCTTCTAGCCCCAAATTTGGCTTGAAAAATCGGTGACTTGGGGACCCGTCCCGCCATCCCCATCTTGGAAACTCGGGGTAACATTGCTTATTTCTAACATTTTCCAACTAAGCTCTCTTAACTGTAATCATTCTCACATGTACATTATTATTTCTTGTATTTTTCATATCATGGTGATGAATGGGGAAGTTGTTGCTTAGTCTTCGTTTCCTCTAGACTTGAGCATAGATTAGATCTAGGTTTGATCCCCACCCTTTATCTTCACCTTTGTTTCATTGGCTCTTTTTATATAGTTTGAGGGACCTTCCTTACACATGATTATTTATAAACCAATCATATGTTTATTTATCCAAATTGAGTAGGGCTTATCCATTTTAGGTTCACACTTTAGTAGTGATTTTTCATTATTTTAGAACTAGTTATTTTTTCATCTCATGGAGCTCTTCCTATGAGTTACTGTACCTTGTATTTCCAAGTCCCACTGACTTGGTTTCATCTTTCTCTTTCTTACTTTTTAATCCTATTGACATATTGTTTGGATTCTATATAGAGCCATTCATCATCTAATCCATTTTTATAGCTGATTTTATGGATATTAAGTGAGAAGTGCCTTAATTTATTTGATTTGATGGTGGAAACAATAATTTTTCATATTGGGTGTGCCATATATTTGCCCTGAAAATGAATCTTTAGTACCCAAAAGCTTTCCAGGTATAGAAAAGAGCTCCACTTAGAGTTTCCAATAACATAAATTGTAACGCTTGTCTTAGAGAACAAAAGAATTCTATATTAAATATCTGAGGAGAGCCTACTTATAACTTTCATTATAGGAATCATATTAGGTAGGAACAACAAGATTAATAAACGTTATATTGAATTGAAATGATTAATATGTTATTGAAGGAATTGACCCTTGGATGGGCAAAGATGCAGACATTGCTTGGTGAGTTTTTCACAATAACCAAGAGGAGATTCTCAGCCAATGGTGATGGTTTTCAAGTGGTCATTGAAGTTATATGCAAAAAACTGCTATCTTGGGAGGGTTATGTCTTTTTTGGGCTCTTTGACAAATGCACTTTTTTGAGGAATAGTAAGTCGCTGGGTCTAAAAATAATTTGTTTCTCCCCGCATTTCAGATTTTTACCTTAATGGATGTAAAGTTTTATAATATGAATTTTTAATGGTTGTCAATAGGCTTACTAAATGCCATGGTTGCTCTTGTTTTCTGATACGTGCAATTGATCTTTAAGTCTGTTAGGTGTGGTATTAATGATCTGTGTTGTTAGTGTTTTTTGCATCATATTATTCTACATATTGGAAAATTGTCAATAAATGGGAAAGTTGACGATGAAACATTTGAAGTAGAGCAATACATGTTTTGAAGTTGTGATGGTAAATCTGTTAATTTTGGATCCGGCAAAAAATTATAAGATATAATATGGCTTGTCACAAAGAAGGTTGAGTTGTCTAGTTTGATAAAGGACTAAAATGAAGTTGATTATTAATTGTTATCTTTGAGCTATGTAATGATTTTATGTACTCCTGATAGGGAGTGAATCCTTTTGCAATCTGACTGATCTTGGTTGTAGTTGAGATTGATGCTAGGACTACCCTTAAACAGTAACTTGCGATACAGAAATAGTACTTTCATTGATAAAACTTTAATTTCTGTCATCAATTGTCTGACTTCCCAGTTTTGGTTGCTGAAAACTCAAGAACATTAGGTACATTTTTGAATTAACAATAGTTGGATTTAGAAGCTCTGTAATATTTTTTGATGTCTTATAGATAGTGTTGTGAAATGCACAGCCTTTTGATTTTTACATTACAATTGATTTCTTGGACCTTTCAAGAATGCCACTGGTCTAGTTGGCAATGTGATTTGTATGGATTCTAGGGCTTCTATTAAGGAGTAACTTACAAATATATTTAGCATTTTCACTGGGTAATATTATACACTTATTTTATATTGTCTTACTGCATAGTACAAGCAATATCCGAGCCTTATATTATGAGTTTTGTAATTGTATGTTCTATTTCAGGTGGCAGAGATAGTTTTGCAAACTTTACCAACTTTTGATTTTTCAATCCTAATGCAACTGGTCATTGCTCTGTCCAACAATTCCTCGGTTGGACTAACAGGATTTATGTTTTTGGTAAGTTCAATTATAGTTTTTACATTGATATTGTGAAAGCAGTAAAAGTCTTCCACTCGCTCTTAATATATTTCATGTTATCTTTTGAGTTTGCAAAAAATTCTAGCTTTTGTTTCTAGTATTTGAATAGCTTAATTAGCTAGTTCAAGTCATGCTTGCGTGTATTGTGTTTTAAATAAAAACTCTAAACCTCTTACATTTCATTGTCTGGTCTGCTGGAGTGACTTTTACATATTGCTTTATAACATTTCGTTGCTCCTAAGGAATTTTAAATATTTTGTATCCCACCAGGTGCAAAAATCTGTTGCTGATGCTTTGGGGTCATACTCAAAGTGTATTTTCTCTGTTAATCCTGCTATTGTTCCTTTATTGTAAGGATCCACTCCTGAAGTAACTGGCATTTTAGATATCATAGAAGCTGGAATTGATCTTTCTTCTTTCATCTATATGTTGGCCTATATGATATAATGAAATTTTTTAAAGCACAAGCACCATGCCAAGGATAAGGGATGTATGTCTGAGGTTTTTTCTTCATTTTGTTGTTTCAGATTATTTTTGTCTTCAGGGCTCTCTCGGCCTGTCACAACAAGCGCATGTGCTACTGCTTTGCGTAGGATTTGTGAAGATGCTTCCAGAATTATAGCTGAACCATCAAATTTAGAGGTTCTTATATGGATTGGAGAGGTAGTGATTGCATATTGACATTTATCCTAATAGAAAATCAGAGTTAAATAATGTCCAGTTACAAAAATAAAAAATAAAAAGGATCAGAGTGAAATATCTAGAAACACTTCAAATTTTTCCATATACTACCTGTGGATGGGAAGATATGTTATTTGGGATCCATTTTTCAAACTTTGTGTATCAATGCCAAATGCTTCTAAATCTATTTTCACGTTTTTCATCTTTGTGGCTAATAGTTGTATGTTATATGTTCATTTACAGCATTATGGTAAGATGTTAAAACAAAATAATTATTATTGCTATTATTCAGAAGTAACTAGTTAAGAATTCAGTAACTTTGTCATAATGACTATAATGGCAGTTTCTCCTATGGAAACATTTAGCATTTCCTATCTGCTACAGTTCCAGTCGGTTCAACATTAATGACAGAAACCCAGTGTTGAAAATGCATGTGTCTGAGCATGAGAGGTTGTTGAGGTTAAAATTCATTTGCATGTCTTTGTTTACAAAGTTAATCATCATGCAAAGTTATGATTGTTTGAATCAGACACTTCATGGAGCATGTAACCTGAGTCAGTGTTGATAGTTTCGTTAAGGATAATGATCACATACTGTTGAGGCTTTATTTAAATTTAACATTTCCATTGTTACACCAGTGGAATCTTATGTCAAGATTTTTAAGCATTGAATAATTTTTGAATTCTCCCTAGAAGTCAAATAGTTTATAATTTTGATGATCTATGATAACATGGAAAACAATGTATGCTCATATCAATTTGTATTGCAATGTTGCTCAAAAACAAAAAAATATTTGATGTTTGTTTGAACCTTTCCTAGCTTAACTAAAGGTAGACATAGATGCTGCAAGTTTTTTTATGACCATTTGTTTTAGTTGTGCATTGATCAATGTGTATGATGCAATTTGAGTCCATTGAATTCCCTTGTCTATTATTTTCTTCTTGCGAATACTATTCATTTTATCACACTAAAATTCTAATTCTGTGTCACATTATTATTCTTATTATGTGTTTGCATCACCCAGGGTCTAGAAAAGATGCATCTACCTCTAGAAGAAGAAGAAGATGTAATTAGTGCAATTGCAATTGTTCTTAATGCAGTTTCTAATAGAGAGCTGCTGCACAAATCCTTGGAAAGATTATTGAAGTCCAGCTATGAGGCTATTGAAATGCTGGTAAGTGTTATTTTAATCTGTCTGTATTTTATTTGTTGTTTCTCTACTATTAATTTATTTAATTTTGGCTGAGTAAATTTGAAGGCTCTTTGTCGGGATTGTAAAATATAAATTCTAATAGGTTGGACAATGTTCTCTTATTGCTTGATACATCGAGAATCTTATTAGTTCAACTTGAATACTATTTATTTTCCAAGGGAAAACTTCATCAGACTCATGATATTTAGGACCTCCTTATATCATATCTCATAAACGGAAGGGTATGTGTTGTGTACCTACATTCTACATAGTTCTAACGTATGTACTAGATGAGTGAGTATGAATTAATAAGGTGATAAATTAAATATATCGATCAAGCAGCATATCCTATGTGGTATGCCCCTGCAAGATGATGGGCTGTACCAGTTAATAACTTAGTAGTAAACTTATTACCTAACTTTTCAATTAAGTGGCTTTTTAACATGCCCTCCCATGTTGGAAAGACTTTGATCTGAAATCACAGGTAGAAGAGAATAAACAATATAAATTTGATAAATTTCTAAAGTAGCAATGCATAGAATCCAAATCAATCCACGTGAGGTGAATATAGATAGAAATCTAATATCTTGGCTAATGGTCACTCAAATGATGTAATGTCCCCGTTTTCTGGATCGCCTAAGGAATAATAATATTTTTAATTATTTAAGGTTACCAGGCAAAAGTGCAAAGCTAAAAGGTTAATATTAAATAATTATATTAAAAGGTTATAAAGTGACATACTTTAATGATAAATTAATAAAGTCACTTTATAAAAGTGTATTAAGTGGTTTAGGTGGGAAAACCCTAAAAGTGCAAAAAGGTATGATAAATAGGAGTTGAGAGCTTACTAATAGTTGCAATCTGATTTGTTGGTCATTTGGAGAAAAGAGCAGCATGTCTCAACTGCTGCATATGATTTCATGAAAAGATTGGTTGAACAGAAGATTGGGAAGTTCAAGGAATAGTTGACTACGAAAGAATTAACCTCACTTGGTATACGGGTTCCACCTTCTCTACATGAATAATTCAGGCCATCATCCAGTGAATCAACTGAGTTGGATGATGTGATCAAAGAACAAACCGAGCCATCTTGTGTTATGACACCTAATAAGGGCACTGATGGTGATTCTACAGGTGGAATTAGTGCTGTCCTAATTCCAAATCAGAACATATGTGTGGATGATTTTGCAAAAGAAAATAGTTGTGTAACCCAAGCAGTTCAGGAACAATTTGATGCTACTTCATGTGAAGCAGAAGTTGTTCATAGACCCAATGGCCCACACAATTTGGTGAACCAGTTGAAGGTAAGCAAAAATGAGATTGTGGCAGCATTATCTCATCGTGATAAAATGCACAAGCTGATTGAAAATCATCTTTGGATGGTTCAACTGGAGAGAAGGAAAAAGGGAATTGAAGCAGAGTCTTCTCATGATAGTTTGCAGGTATTCAAAGAAGGTATGGGGGCGATGAAATCAGATTACTTATGCCTTCTTTCAGATCGTGACCACCTTCTCAACCTTGTTGAAATATATTCAGATGCTTTGAGAAGGAAAGCAGAGGAAGTTGATAAGCTCTCTCATGAGCTTAAGGTTTCTAGCGATTCCTTGAAGAGTACTCAGTTGGCCCTTCAAGAATTCGAGATCCATGTTGATGAGCTTTGCTTAGAGTTAAGTTTAGCTCAATGTTTATCATGTATAGCAGAGACTTAGTCGTCTATGATGGCCATGGCACATGATGAAGAAAGTAGTGTGAGGTCTCCTATCGTTCACTCTCAGGATTCAGGTGTAGTGCCTCTTGTGTAGGTTAGGAAAGGGGAGTCATTTGGTGATGGATGCATTATTTTGATCTTGAGAGGTATATGCTCGAGTTTTTGATTGATTATAGCCTATGGTTTGGAGATAGGCATGAGGGCAGATGTATCCCAGTCCTAAACCCTTGGGTTCTACCTACTATATTTTTGATTGATGGCTGTCCTACTTTGCTGGTTAGAATTCTATCAGGTTACACTTTGAGGACAACAATTGTTGGGATGGATAGGAGAAGTTGGGATTGCCACTTTGGTGTTAGAGGACGGGACGATGACAAGTTCTTATCATCGTTGGACAGTAGAGATACCTTTTGCTCCATCATGGACATGATTTACAGGTTGCATGGTGCTGTTCTGATTTATACCAGCAACTTGTCAAGGGCTAGCATGTGCTTCTATGCACCTATGTTGGGCATCCTTCACATCCACAGGAGACCACTTAGTGTGGAATGGATTGTTGATGATGCAGACACATACTTGGCTATAGGTTCAGGCATCATCGGAGATTTGGGCACAAGGCTCTACTTTGGTACTGTAGAGATTGTCATTGGACAACCTTATTAGGAGAAGATGGGTTCCTCTGAGTCTTGCACGTTGGGTCTTAGCATTGTTCCATCTTCTTTTTAGGAGATTTGCAGGACCTCAGCTTGTGAGGACTATGGCATTCTTAATGGTACTCTTCTTACTTTTGAAAGCAAATAAAAAAACTCTTTTTATGCAACAGATAGAGATCTCGTTGTCATGGCTGCAATGGGTAATGAGGATGTTGTTGCAAGACCAACTCATCCTGTTTTGAGATGCGAGTCATCTTCGGATTATGGCAGTGTAGGGTGGAATACTCATGACTACTTTGGTATTCCATTGGCGCAGTTAGGGGAGTTTCACCTCGATTGCATAATGAGGTGTGCTCATCAGTTTACTTTTAGCTCACATACACAAGATTTGTCTGTCTTTGATGATGCAGAGAGGTGGGTTGAGTAAGGGGTTTTTTGCTTCACTCTGGTATGATATATTTTCGACTTCATGTGATGAGTCCAAGATTTGCAAGTCTCTTACTTTGTCCTCTCTAGTTGGTTGCTTCTAGAAGCAGGAATTTGAGACTTGGTTTAGTTGGATTTCAGAGGTTATTAGAGTGGCACAATGGAAGTTAGAAGGTGTTGAGATTGAAGGACTTTTGGTTGGTCCATGGGACCTAGGTGGAATACATCTATGGACAGTTATGATATATGAGGTTTATCACCATGATACTTGGAGTTGGCAGAATGAGAATGATTTTTAGATTTGGGATCCAAGAATTTTATTGTTGGGTGGTTGGCTTCACTGGTTGACAGAGTTTGGCAGCGTCTTGGGCTTTAGTTACATACAGAGGTTATGGGTTGGAACGTTTTGCAGGACCATTTGGGATTTAGGTGGTTGGTTGACAGGTGCAATTGGGTTTCCGCTCTGGCCTCAAGTGCTGTGGCAGTTGGACTAGGTTGTAGCTGCGGATTGCTTGAGGGCAAGCAATCTTTGGGAAGGGAGGGCTGTAATGTCCCCATTTTTCGGCCCGCCTAAGGAATAATAATATTTTTAATTATTTAATGTTACCAGGCAAAATTGCAAAGTTAAAAAGGTAATATTAAATAATTATATTAAAAGGTTATAAAGTGACATACTTTAATGATAAATTAATAAAGTCACTTTATAAAGTGTATTAACTGGTTTAGGTGGGAAAGCCCTAAAAGTGCAAAAAGGTATTATAAATAGGAGTTGAGAGCTCATTCTCTCACATTCTAGTTTATTATTTCATGTGGGGTTGGAAGTTTGGAGAAGCTCTTTGGAGTTTGAAACCCTAGGAGGGTTTTCCTACGGGTTCTAGTTTCGGAGCTGAAAGATTCCCCCCTAGCTGGTGTTGGCGAATTCATCTAGGGTTCGCAAGTGCGCGATAAAGCAAATTTATGAATGTCGTTCGGAGATAAATTTGAAGACAATTGATCGAAATCTGCTTGACTGAGAAGCAAAAACTAGAGTTTTTGTACAAGGGTTTGAGTATATTGTTGTGCTGTTAATATTTTTTAGGGATTGAGACCATTGTTATCTATCTTGTGTTGGGCGCCATATAGCTGGTGAATATTGTTGTAGGGTTTGCTTTATTTTTCAGAATAAACAAGTTTGTATTTCCTGGCGTATAAAGACATATATTGAATGACACAAAATCCAGTCTCATTGAATTGAGAAAAGGAGGACTTGTCTTGGTGACACATTTAGACAAAGGGGAAAAGGACAAATCTCAATCTTCGTTGTCAGTGCTACCTTTGGGTATCAGGAGTTGCCTGTGTGTTGGCTCTCAGCTGTAGCTACATTGAAGTATCTGCCAACTCGTGAGGACAAGGATTTAAGGAAGTCGTTTGGGCTTCTCATTGATTTCTAGAACTGGATGACACTCTTTTGGAAGACGTGGAGTTTGCATTAACCTAGGCGTTGAAGATTTTGGAGAGTGAATATTTTAACATTGGACATTATTTCTATTTCGTGGCAAGCCAACAAATGTGGATGATGAATGCTATAACATTATTGCATTGAATATTACATTGAAAGGTCAAATTAGTCTATTCTCATTTTAAGTCGGGTCTTGGGTGCCTGCTAGCCTGATATCTTCTCTTTTGGGCAGCCCTTGGGTCCGCTTGGGCTCAATCATGGGGTGGACCTTGGTTTCTTGTGGCTTTGAATTGGACCCATACAAGTGAGGGGGAAGGGGGAAAGGGAGCGGTTCTTCCGAACCCTGCAACATAGACTAAAACTGAAATTAATTTCATTAATAGAAAAATGTCTTGTAATGTTGATTTGCATGGCCATAATTTTCTAATTGATTGGACCTAACCTACTAGAACTTTTGATACTCTTATTTATTCACTTGTATCATTAATCTTTTACTAAAAAAGCTAATGAAGATATTAATATCTTCCTTCACTCAGTAGTCTTTCTTATTTTTTTAGCGTGGGGTTATTTTGTTACGTTTTAACTTATGGTATTCTTAAATTTTAATAAATATGTTTTGCAAGTTTTCTTCCAAAACCATCTAATTTTGGCTTTTCAAGAGCAATCTGTCTATATGATTTAGTGCAATGACTATTTTAGGAAGCAATATGTGAAAACAAAACACAGTCTATGTATATTAAATCTGTTTTTCTTATTTCTATGTTTTCTAAATTATAAGTAGAAAACCAGGAAGGACTGACAAATTTTACAGAATACGCTCAATGGTTGTTGGAAAATAAATCAGTCAGAAGTACTGGAGGATTTTTGAAAACCCAAATCTCAAGCTTTTTATTGTAGCAAAGAACTGAAAATACATTTTTTTGGAGTGTTCTTTGTCCAAAAAAATTAATTTCATCTTGACTGGATGTTTATGATCTAAGAATGAGTTATTGAGACTTGATGGATGAGGCCTCAATTATTATCTCAACGATCTTCTCTTGATTTTTCCATCTTTGTTTCAAACCACTTCCTTGGGAATTTTTTCTCTTTAGGAGAAATTTAATTTCCTTTTTTTACTTGTAAGAGTCATTGTTTATGAGTATAATCAATTCTTTTACAATGGCCTTTATTTTCTCTTAAGTTTTTAGGTGATATATGAAATTCGTATGGTAGAGCCTTTATTAGGTCATTAATTTTTGTTATAGTATTGGTTATCGAACTTTCAGAATACATGCATATAATTGATCCATAGCTGCATTACGTTCCATTGAATTATAACAAGAAGTCAAATGTAACAGGAAAGCTCACTCTTGGTGATGCTTATTATCTGAGTTGGTGTAATGTCCCCTTCTCATTAGTGATCTGTTCTGACACTCATCAACCTATTCCGGAAGCCTGTAGGCTCGTTTGAGGTAAAATTAGGGTTTCCAGTTCTGAGGTTCTATGGCTTTTCAGGGAGTTTACTATTTATAGTAAATTCTATTTGTGGCAGTATGCAGTTGTCAGTCTTCAAGGTCTTCATTTTCAGTTGGAGCATTTAATGCAATTCAAGTCTGGCTTCTAAAGGTTTAATTTTGGTGATTAAAGGCATTAATGTTATAATTTGCAGTTGACCCCTTGGTCTAGGGAAAATAACTTTAAGTTGTTCTTAAAAGGTGGTCATGAAGGGGGACGTCATCATGAAGGATAAATTTAATATTTAAAGTCTTTTAATGCCTTGGGAAAAGTGGACGCCTTTTCTTGAAGATATTCTTTTAAAAATAAAGTTTATTTGTGCCTTGATAAAGTGGACGCCTTTTTGTGAAGTTGGAAGGTTTCTGGAAATTTGAAGAGTCTCATGTGACTCTTGGCGTACTTCCTTGAGGAATTGAAGAGTCTTCTACTCTTCTATAAAATGAATGCTTTGCTTTAGCATTGGTATCCATGAATTTTGCTAATGTTATGCTGTCAAAATGACAATTGAATTATTGCTTCGAGGAAAGCTTACCTCCAAGCCTCTTGTCCAATTTCGTGTTTGAAAGATAACACCTAGTTGGCCTTTTTGCTGCTTCTCAAATCAGACTAGCAGATTGAGCTCAACAGATGAAGTTTTTGATGATATTTTCCAGTTTTGAAGTTGCTGATGCTACCACAGCTGAAAGTCAATTTTACATACAGCTTTGTGAATGATTTTTATTTCATTCTGGGTGTCTTAGATTCTTGTTTCTCTGCCTTGGGCCACCCCTTCTACCAATTTGCAGATTTTATTTCAGAGTATTTAATTTTATCTTGCCAAGTCGCCCTTCTCAAGGGCCGTACCATTCCTGGGAGCTTTGGAATTTGTGCAAGAATTATTCACGGAGTTTTGAGGCTGTTTTGTGTTATGATTTTGGGCGGCTACTTCCTAGAAGGCATCTGCAAAAGACATCATTCGATTCCGAGGTATTTTGAATGAGTTATGAATAATTTAGTGGATTCATAGTTGCTGTTTCTTCATTCCAATTTGCTGATTTTTCTTATCAGACTTTAGAAGTTCAGATTTTTTAATTCATAATCAGCAGTTAGAGAGATAATTATTTGTATGAGATTATCTATTACTCTTGTGCTTTGAAGATATTGTAATTCATATGTAATTTGCAGCTTTATTCCTTATTTGTAAGACTGTAAACAGTAGTACTGTTCCAGTCCTAATCGCTGCAATTAATTCTTCTTTCTTCTCACATTAAGTACCCCTGGATGGTCTACCGCCAGTGTGGATAATTGATTGTATCTCTCTTTGTACCCACTTTCAAAGTGGTGAATCCCCACTCTCAAGTGGATGCCCGCCGCAGCGGATGAATTAGATTGTTGTAGCTTCATGGCTGGTTATCCGCCTATTAGTTTCAGTTTTCAATTAATCACTCTGTCATATGTTAGCACCTCGCCCTCAGTGGGATCTTGAGTGCACATTCTTGACGTTGAGTTTGTTTCATTTCAAGTACTGTTCAATTAGCTTCTCCGCCATATGACAACACCTATCCTTCCTTGGGATTGAGTGTGCATTCTTGGCGTGAGTTCTTTCAAGCTTGGATTTCAGTTTTTGATGCTAATGCTAATCAAGTTGGCTAGTGCTGGTTTATATTGTGTAAAACTATCGAAAAAATTGGTTAGCATATTTCAGATTCCTCCAAAATGCTAAGCACTTCTTCCAAGTGCTTGAGGCATTAGTGTTCATATGGAGACACCTTGGCATTTTGGTGGTGATTACCAAGGATGAATATGTAGTGGTGAAGAAGAAGTAGGTTGTCAATCTAGCTAAATTAGAGGAAGACAAGGGAGAGGAGCTAGTTTTTTAGGATGAAGAGGATAATGCAAAATGAGATGGATACCTGGTTGGGATAACAAATGCTCAAAACATCACTTAAACTAATGATCGCATACCACTGCTAGAGTCACTAGCTCCACTTCAATCTAACATAGGTCTCCCTTACTTGCAAAGGATAATGGGCAATAGATTGAAGGCTGCTTGAACCAACTTGGTGAACCAATTAATTTGTAGTTTGAAACTTTGAGGTATTTGTCAGCCCATATCAATCTCAACAAACTCTAGCATCTAGGCTAGTGTAGGATCATATGGATTAAGAGATCAAAATAATTTAGGCCCTAAGATTGTACATATTCATTCATAGGCTGGGGGAAAGTTCCTCTATTTTTCCCAAGGTCAAGTCTTGCCAACCAATATATGATTTTGTCTCAATTTTTGCATTTTATGGGACATATGGGCCAAGCACTAGAGAGCATTTTCAATGTGGTAGGACATTTAGATGTTATAGGTGGTCCATCTCAAAACTGATTGATTATGAGGAGGCCTCACACTTCAAAATTTTTGTGCAAGGAGGATGCCACTTTGAATTCATTAGAACCTGTGTCGACTAAGGATGACCAAAGTAAGACAATCTTGAGATGCATGAGCAATGGCTGCCACCTCCTCCCATCCATCCCATCACCTCTCTTATGCACTAGGTTTTGTGCTCTTTACACATCATTGAGCAAACCCTCGGCTATCGATATTTGTTATTGTACTATATTTAAGCAATGCCACACATTAGAGGACAAGGAGAATGTTATTGGTGACATTGTAGTATTGAAGAGTGAGCTTGATGACCAACATGCTTGTGTTTAGGAGTAGCTTAACCAAAAAATTCAACTCACCTAGGCACAATCAAAGAAGGTTGTTGAGTTTTAAGGCAAGTTGGAGGTTGTTAACAAGAGGCTATGCGAGTATCAACCAAAAATCAAGAGATTGCCAAAATGGTGAAGTGTGCATAGGGATGTGAACTTGTAGGAGTCATACACTTGCAACAAAGAACAATTGAAGTTTATACCTTATGTCTAGAATTAAAGCAACTTAAGGAAGAACAAGTAGACTTGTCAAGTTCACTAGCCATTGAAGCTCCCATTCATTCAAGGACTTCCTCTTTCCCCCCCACCTCTGTCCTCTTTTGACTTCTTAAGTTATTTCTTTCTATTGTTATTATTGTCAAAAGAGACTCCATTTTCTCTAAAAGGGGATAATGTTGATTGTTGAAATCATAGTTCACAAACCCTACGGGTTGGCAAGTACTTGTGAGTCACCGAGTATGTGGGAGTGTTTTTGTTTTGTGAGTACTCACAAGGTTTACTTGTTGAGTTTTTCCACATTACTCGCCATGCCAGCAACACATCAAAATTGTGGAAAAAATGTCAATTAAAGACTCCAAAATCTCTATTTTTTGGCTTTATGAGCATTCTTTTTTTCCTTTTAAAAAATTATGAAAATAGTGTGCACCATGAAGGTCTGTGTGGTTTTGAAGGTCCTCATTTGGGCTTGGTGGTGGCCCCTTGGACCCCGCAAGGTGCACTATCCCTTAGCCCTACAAGCAACGTATCCCCAAAACCCCAAGAAATTCATTTGATACATTTTGTCTTGGTTCTAAGCTACGGATCTAGTTCTAAGGACTTATTTGGAGAAGTACAAGAAATGGTATGTGGCTTTGGGCATATTCCCTTTAATGTGGGAATGTTTGGTTTTGTTTGATCTACCTTCGGTATGAGAGGTTTAAATCGTTTGCTGTCATGTTTTCATCATATTTTGAATGTTAGATGTTGATATGTAATGTCCCCTTTTCCTAGGTAGTGGTTAGATGTAGTTGGTTAGTCTACCAACTAGTCCCCATAGGCTAACAGGTTGTTTAGGGGATCCTTTTGAGGGGAATCTTTGGCTCTTCAGCAGACCCTTTGGTGCTTATTTCAGTATTCTTCAGATCAGTGCCGAGTTTATTTGTGGTGCACCTTCTGGAGGACATTCAAGACCATTTGACGCACACTTACTATTTTTAGTAAGTCACTTGGACATTTGGGTCCAACCTTACTATTTATAGTAAGCTATTTTGATGAGCAGAGGAAGTAGTGAGTAAGCTTGTGGTGTTGGCAGAATCTGTTAATGATGCGTTTTTATGGAGTTATGGTTTATTAATTATTATTAAAGTATTAACTTTAATAATGATTAAATATAAAGTGGATTAATGTGGGAGGATGGGTGGGCACCACTCCACAATGGAATGTGTGGAGAGGTCAATGTGTTGGCAATCAATGTGGCTTGGGGTCATGAGGTGGCAGCTTTCTGGATTCTTCTACGTTGGTGGTGCTCATATTTGGTGATGCCTGCACTTGGGATGTCTTGTCATAAACGTTACATATGTCCTATGCTTTGTGAAATATGTTTGCTCAAGGCACGATCTCACAAGCTACTCATTAAAGGTGGTGAGATTGGGTTATTAAGGCAGTATTGTGCTGGCGTTTTGACATTCCTTCATTTTCCCCGCCGTTAAGACGTGTTATTATTTGGCATTCTTTGCAATTTTTGCCATGGCAAGGTTTATTTTGTAGGTCTCAGTGAAGGAACTAGACACAGGTGGAATGGACACTCCTATCGGCTTGAAATATTCCAAACCAATTTTTTCAATTTTTGATTACAATAAGCAATGCAACACACATCCGTTAGGGTTAGCCCTTAAACCAAAATGATGCGGAATACAACTCTAACCAAGAATGTACACGAGGATCCCGAGTTGGTCAAGGTGTGAGCATATGGTCAGAGGATCTCAATGCATGCTGAAAGAGTAACTCTAACCAAGAATGTGTCCAAGGTGGACGAACATATGGTCAGAGGATCCCTACCAACTACAATTGCTGAAAGTAAACTCAACGCCAAGAATGTGCTTTCCAACCCAGAGTGGCAATGGAGCTACCATATGGCGGAGATGCTAAAAACTACAATGCAATTCAAACGTAAATAGGTGGCAAGCCAACCCCTTCCACTTATTCTGTGGGTAGTACAAAAGCATGAAGAGATAGATTAAGAAATGTTGACAGTACTACTGATCAACTTACAATTGTAATAGAGTGTGCCTGCAAAGAACAAGATGAGAAGCTCTCCAATGCTGCAATTAAGAATATGATCTCCACAAAGCTTAATAAGAAAGCAATAAAACTTTCTAATCACCAACTGTTGTGACCTAATTCACACCTCGCCCCATTGCAAATGGGACCCTTATTGTTGCCTTTTAGGGTTTTGCTTTGGCGTGCCTCGTTTTATCTGCTCTCGTTTGGGGTTTCATGCGAATTTTGAGCGGTGTCGAAATCAATGAAATTTTACGGATCAGCAATAGCGCCACCATGGGTTAGAAGGCCGGGAAGGCGAGAATCGACTATCGTTTCGATCAAATCCGGCACTTC
This sequence comes from Sequoia sempervirens, assembly GCA_007258455.2. Lineage (NCBI taxonomy): Eukaryota > Viridiplantae > Streptophyta > Pinopsida > Cupressales > Cupressaceae > Sequoia > Sequoia sempervirens. The sequence goes on along the minus strand of VDFB02012909.1, from coordinate 14,859 downwards.
CAAATTTTTAGGGTTTCTCACCCCGGGCCCCTATTTTTTAGGACCTACTTTTTTGGCACTTTTGGGCAATTCTGGGATCCCTATTTTTTAGGGTCTATTTTTGGAAAGCTATTTTTAATATTTTTAGAAAGTTTCTATTTTTAGAAGGGTCACGAGTTTCAAAATCCACTCAGAAGTTCGAAAAGATCAACAAAACTCTCAGAAAATCGATTCGAAAGTTTTTTGGAATTTTGGTAAAATTCTGGAAAATCACATAAAAAGTTCAAAAATCTGGGAAATTTGTTCAAAAATGGTGAGAAATTCTCGAAAATCACAGAGAAATCTGGTAAAGAGCACAGAAAATGGTGAATGAGATGATGAATTCATCAACAAATTGGTAAAAAAAAAAAATTCAGGAAATTCGTCAAGAAATCTGAATATTCATGGAAAAATCTGGAAATTCATGAGAAATCTGGGCAAAACTGAACATTTATTCATGGAGAAAACTGAGATATACACCTTCAGCTCACAAGATCATGGTGAAGTACAGAAGAAGTCAATGGTGAAGGCTTCAGCCTTAGTCAAGTATCAATGGCATAAAAATCTGAGCAATGGCCAAACAATCAATGAGGTCCGCTTTAACAAGAGCTAGGAAAAGGATGTCAATGGCTAACCAGAAGCTGAAGTCCGCCCCTGTCAAAGCATCAAATGGGCAGACACAAGCCAAAGTCCGCCCTTGTGTGGCTGGGTAAAAATGGTCAATAGGCAATGAATCTGCTGAAGTCCGCCCTGTCCATGTTGTGATTGGCAATGAAATGCATGAACTCCGCCTTGGATGAGAATGGAAATGGCAACAAATTTAAGGAAGTCCGCCTGGTCAAAATGTCAAGTGGCAAACAAATGAAGGAACTCCGCCCTGTCCATGAGGTGATTGGCAAGGGAAAGCATGAAGTCCGCCCAAGGTTAAATGTCCAATGGCAAAGAAAAGATCAAAGTCCGCCTTGGGAGAAAGAGAAAATGGCTAACCAAAGGTCAAAGTCCGCCCAGCTAAGATGGTGAATGGCAATCAACATGGTGAAGTCCGCCTTGAGTATTATGCAAATGGTTAACCAAAGGCCAAAGTCTGCCCCTGTCAAAGCATCAAATGGTCAGACCAACAGCCAAGTCCGCCCTATGTATGGCAAGAAAGAGGTCAAAGTCCGCCCTAAGCAAAAGTGTCCAATGGCAAAGAAAATGAGGAAGTCCGCCCCAAGCCAAGACTTATGGCAACAAAATGTGGAAAGTCCGCCCAAGGCAAAAGAGAAATTTGGCTAAGGCATGGACAAAGACAAGGTTAAAATGGCAAAAGAAATGTTAAAGTCCGCCTATGAAAAAGAAAGAAATTTGGCTAAGGCATAGCCAAGGAAAGCTAGAATGGCAAGCCAAGTAACAAAGTCCGCCATGTCTAGGGAAGAAAAAATTGAAATTTTTTGCCTAAGTATGTCCAAACCCCAAAGTGTCTAGAAAGATAAATAATTTTGGACAAATAAAATTGGACTTATCAAGAGAATTTGGATGAATAAAATTGGACTTGGCAAGACAAATTGTGAAAAAAAATCAAGCAAATGGCTAAATAAAATCGGACATGGCGAAAGAATTTTGGACAAGAGGCAATTTTTGGACAAAAAAATATTGGACATGGCTAGGAAAAAGTTGGACATGGCTAGAGAAAAGTCGGACGAGAAATATTTATGGCCAAATAAAGTTGGACATGGCCAAATAATTTTGGAAAACGATTAAAAAAATCATGGCCAAACCAAATTGGATGATGAAGATTATGGCGAGAAAAATTGGAAAAAATGAAAATTCGCCTAAGGCATTGGCAAGGAAATTTTCGAAAATAAAAAATAATTTGCCAATAAAACGAACGGGTTGGAATGGACACATAAAATAATTATTTTAATTATTTTAATCATTTATTTTCCAACAACAAAAAAGAGATAAGTCTTGAAAATTTCGAAATTGGAAAGAGAGAAAAAGAGTTTTGTTGGACTGTGAATGAAATTAGAAACTTTCCCGGACGAGATTATTAAGGATAGAACTTGCCATCCTGAAGCAAAGTGAAAGATGAGTTCGAACTTGATTCAAAGGAAACATTGCAAATTTGCTAAAATGATCGACCCTCTCACTTCTATAAGTGATTTCGTTTTTCATTTGTGCAATCACTCGATTTTGAGAATAAAAGTGGTGAGAGGAGAATTGTTTCAAGCGAGAGGTTGAGAAAGTTTGCAGCAAAGTGAAGGAAATATTCTGTTATCAGCTTGCATTGCGATCGCGATCACGTCTCCAAGAAGTCACAAGGCAGATTTGTTTTGTCCATTTCATGTTAACATGAAGCTTCACCATTTATTTTCTTTCCAGCTTGTTATTTTTCGCGAAGTCTAATTTGATTACCAGCTGGAATGTTCTTTCAAACTGATTTTAATGTCGAATTCTTATTATTTCCTTCTTCCTTTTCTTGCAGATCTATTTTTCGAAGCATTCAAGATGAAATTTGCAAGCAAAGGTGTCCAAACACAATCAAAAATCAAGTCCAAGTGGGAGCACGTCGTGGACACAGATCTTGGCCACGTTGATCTTGAAGACTTCCGGAAGAGAATGTACGGGACTGACGGACGTCTGCCTACACCAATCGCCATGAGAATGATGCGCAACGGAATCGTCCATGCAGCTGGATTTCCACCAGCAAAAGAATGTCCTGAGCTGATGGCAGAATGCGCACTACACTACAACGCACAAGACAGACAGATAGAAGCTCCTGACGGAAGGGTCCTTGCTTACTTGTCCGAGCCAGCAATCCAGGAAACTTTTGGCATTCCAGTGTACAACCGAACATCCTATCGCACCAAGCAAGATGCACTCAAACTTTATCAAAGTCAGAAGGATCTCTGTGCATCCAACATAAACAAGAATTGGTTATTAAAACCAAAGCCTACTGCAAGCAAGATGCCGAAAAAATTGATCAGAACCCACTTCAAAGAGGAATATGGTGATATTGTTCTGCTACTTAACAGAATAGTAGGCAGTGCCCACGGTGCTCCTTTCGAAGATTGGATGTACTATTTTATTGATGAGATAATCACTGGAGTCAAGATGTTCAATTGGTCCAGGATGATTAGTGACAGCTTGCACGAGCAGTTGGTCAACTTCGAGCAGACCAAAATTTTTCACATGAGCTCATATATTGTATATTCACTTGCAAGATACTATAAGTATCCTGGCTTGACATGCAAAGGCGTGGTCGGCAACGGCGAGGGGAAATTCAAAGTCTACGACTGCTATCCACAGCTGCAGCTGAAAGAGAAGTCTCATTTCCGGAGAGCTCATGATGCATTTTTGATGTATATCACCCGGCTTCTTCAAGGCGAACGCACCAAAGACTCTCGCATGAAGCCAAGAGCCTAATCAGTCGGTATGGATTCTGGTTCATTCAGTATCCTAAGTTCACCTACATCAGAATCCAAGGATTTTCCGGAAATCCTTATAGGCTGCCTGTCTATCCGACTAACAGGATGGTATTGTTGGAAGTGCTAAGGCAACTAGAAACATATCAGAACATCCAAAGGCCTAAGCAGAAAGCTGCTGTCACCTTCCCCTTTTTCATCGGCAACATGGAGGAGTCATGCCGACAGCACAAGCAGCAGAGGTTGCTCGACTGGAGATTCAGCAATATCCATTCATCTCATACAAATCCAGGAACAACTTTGATCCGCTTCATCACATCAAAACAGTGGACGGAGAAAGATACAAACATCGAGTTGACCTAGAGGACTTTTGGGCCAACGCAGCAGATGAATATGATGTAAGGAGAAGGTTATGGTCAAGGTTGCCATTAAGCATGATAAGGGCGACAGAGCTCTTCAAAATACCTGACCAACTGCAAGATGATGGAATATACGTGCAGCCAGGCTTCAAGGAGAATGAGCCGCTTCCACCTATAAAATGGTTTGAGCCTGAGATGGGTGATCTAGCCACTTTGATGCGCCCTATTTTCAAGTACTCTCAGTGGTGGATAGATCGGCAGGTGGAAGTCTTAAAACAGAGAAATGTGCAATTTACCTATGAGTTGATGGGAGACACAGAGTCATGTTCTTCAAACGCCGGTGCATCTCGTGGAGATGGACCAATAGATGCTGCCAACTCAAGAAAGAGGAAAGAAGCCGATAAATCTGCAAGACAAGACAAGGGTAAAGAGATAGATGAAGGCCCTTCTCGAAAGAAGCACAAGTCTAAACCTCTTCAGTCGGCTACTTCCCGGAACATAGAAGAAATGCTTGCCATGGATAGAGAATCTTTGGAAAATGCTGGGATCCCTTCTCCAGTTGAAAATATAGAGCCAATTCAAGTAGAAGATGATGATCAACCTTCTCCAGCAAACACAGAGATCCTGGAATCGAATAATGATACGGACATTATGGATGGAGAATTCGAGGAAGGAATGATTTCCGCCCTCAAAGCATTCAAGAGGACCCATCCGTCCAGGAAATCCAGGATATGCAGCTGGTCCAAGAAATTCAAAGTATGCCAGAAATTCAGGAAGAACAGGAAGTACAGGACATGCAGGACGTCCAAAATCAAGAGGAAATAATTGAACATCCAACAGTACCAGAATGGCTGAGGGAAAGATTGAAAAGAAAAGCACCAGTGGAGGTCCTTGAGGAGGACAATGACACAGATTTTCTGGCCAGATTAGAGCAAACTACCCCGAGGGAGAAGGCCAGGAAGTTCTCTACCATCTAGAGAGATGAAGCTGGAAATCGCACGGTGCAAATTGCAGTGCCTACAGCCGACAAGTTTCAAGACGAGATTGCTCCTGAGGAATATGCTATCACGACCATCGACATGGGTCCGGCAACAAAAGAGCAGGAAGTCGAAGACTTGGATAATTTCGTGGCCACCATCAAGGCCAGATTAGAAAAAGAAGTTGCCAAGAAAAAAGAGTACAAGAAAGAAATTCAACGCCTAAAAGACTACATCCAGCACCTGACCAAGCCACTAAACAAAGGTGAACAAGTGGCGCCTTTACCTCCAAATGCTTCACAAGAACCAAGTGCAAACTTTGAAGAGGAGTTGACAACAACAAGGGAGGCTAAAGACTGGATGATTGGAAGGAAAGAAGAGGTGTTGATATTTGCAGAAAAGTTGGCGCAAGTGAATGAACAAGCTTCCTTCATGCTTTCACGAGTTGCAGATCTTGCGGAGTCATGGAGTAGTCTTGAGGATATTCAAAGCAGGATCATCCCATGCATCCGGGAACTGAAGGGCATCTCAAAGCAAAGGTTGATTGAGGACAAGGTTATCGAAGCTGGAGCAGCTTATGACTTCAACGGATGGTACTATGCTTTGATCTCAAGGAGAGGAGTTCTCGAAAAGGTGAAGCAGGATAGTGACAGAGTTGAAGAACAAGTAAAGGAAATACAGGGTAAAATTTATGAGATGGCTGCAGATATGCTAGACAAGGAGATTGTCCGAAGGAAACACTTGCGGCCGAGGATTCTGAAGGAGCAAGTACAAAAAGTTTTCTCCACCACCGGGCCAATTATGAAAGAAGGTTTCACCAAAGTGTTCGACTTCATGGCCATCAGAAGTTCTTTCTTGTTGCAGGAGCCAGCATGGGCGACTATGTTTGCAGAATGTGCCGAGAATTTGGATTTGCTGGAGTACAACATCAGCGTGCTGCCCGACATTGCCATGGAGGAGGTCAGCCTGATCGTGTCCAGGTTCGCCGAACGTGAGGCTGCACAAGTGGATAAGGATGACACTCCAGTTGTCTAGTGTTCTCTTCAGTTAACTGATTGTGGTTTTGGAATCCCTAATTAGGGTTTAGTTCCATTTAATCTTGGCCATTGATCTTGAATCAATCTCGGCCGTTCTTTGTAATCTTGAAAAACTATATAACCCCCCCCCCTCACTCTCTCATTCTCATTAGAAATTCATTAGACAGGAGATAATAGTTAGATTCTTAGAAGTTAGGTATTCATTAAGCAGTTAGAGCAGATTTGAGATAGTTAGAAATAAAGAGAGAGTTCTTATGAGATTGTTGTGAAAAGCTACTTTGATAATGAAGTTCAAATGCATGAGGTGCTTTGAGTACTTGATTGTTGAATAGTTGCATGGTCGCATATTTTCTTTCCCACTTAGCAGATTTGAATTAAAATGTATGTTAGAAGAATGATTGATTGATAACGGAGATTAGTGAAACCGAGCTCATACTTTCTTTGGGTGGATGATTTCACTCAATGTGCAAAGTTAGACTGATCTTTACTGTGGATGCTTAACTTCTGTTTTAATAATTGTTGTTCGATCTGATGGCAATTATTTATCACGTGAAAATCACAAGCACATTCCTAGAAGATTGCACTTGCTCTGTGTAGTTGTCGTTGAACGTGGCGAAACAGAGTATGGTTTATTTGGTTTCACTTAGTCTTCGTCTTCTCTTGATTTCTTAGGAGTAGCATAGAGTCTCTAAACCCTAAATCTTTTTCACTTTTTTTATATAAATCAAAAAACCCAAAATGGTACTGCATTTATGTCTCCACTTTTCCGAATAACTTGCAAAATCTTACTTGTGCCCACAGCAAATCACATCCATACCACAGAGCCTATCCGCGTTCATCTTAAACATTGGAATTACCCTATGACCTTACTTGCAATCTTAGCATAGGAAGTAGTTTTTCAAGAGAGAATAGAGCGTCTGTGACACTTTGTTCTAAAATGTTTTGTGTGTCATAAAACACGCAACAACATTGTTCTGGCGCTAGAAGGAGGGCATTTGTAAACATTAGTGAGTTATTTTCAAAGTGAGCATGATGCAGTATGGTGTTACCCCACGAGTTTCCTTTTGCAGTACCTGTCGAGCAACCTGATCAACCACCAACCGACATTATTGATCAGTTGTACACACTAGCTTGGAAGTCGCAGGCAGATCGAGCCGAGTTCAGACAAACAAGTCGTGTCCTTGCTAGGGAAGAAGAAAAAGGAAAAAGGTTCGAAGAAGCTATCAAGAAAGATCTGATAAGGCAGAAGATAGATCGCCTAAAAGAAAAGTTTGACGAGATAGAAAGATCATTTGTCGCAAGTTCATCTTCCAGTTCGAGTTTGAGTAATAGAATGAAGAATGGGACTCCCAGCCAACGTTCCTAATCCAAACCAGGATCCCCAGCCAGTATTGCAGCCGAATTTGGGTTTTCACGACGAACAAGAAGACATTATCACTGAATTGTTCAGTCTTGCGTGGCAAGTGAGAAGAAGTGCTCCGGATTGGTTTCGCATGCGATTCATCCTTGAAGAAGAAGAAGAAAGAGCAAGACGAATTGAATTCAACATTCGACAGGATCTCCTTGTTGAAAGATTTGAAGCACTTGAACGAGAGCACATTCGACAAGCCAACAGACAAGTGAATCAACAAGCTCAAGAAGCAGCTCCGACACCCGCAGCTCCTGCACCGCCTAGACAAGCTTAAAAGTATAATACACTGGATCGAATTGGTTCTTTTTCAGCAGAGAAGTTTAGGAGAGTCACCAGATCCACTCCCAGTTCTTTTAAAGAATTTGTTGAGCTATCGCCCCACAGGAATAGACAAAGAAAAGCATTGCAGGAAGCATCATCAAGCACACCAGTACCAAGTGAAGAAGATTCTTCTGGTCTTTTCCAAAATTCACCAAGTACCGATCAACTAGATAGTCAACAAGTTATAATGGCTGCACAGCCAGTACCACCGATCCCACCAGCTCAAACGAATCAACCGAACGCTCCAATGGCGTGGCGTCCAGCAGATGCGTCACCTATGACGTTTCCTGTTTACCATGATCTACCCAAGAATCCGGAACATTTCTGTTCCAAGTTCCATAGTGGTGACTTGAACCACACTGCAGACGAGCATGTTAAACTGTTTGAAGACCTTCTCCAAAATCGAGACATTCAAGAAGAAGATGTCGCCTGCAGATTATTTCCTTACACATTTGATGAGGAAGCGTCTTACTGGTATATCCATTTGCCAGCTAATTCCATTCGCACATGGCAACAAATGAAGACCGCTTTTCTAGAAAAGTTTAGGCCACCCATTGCTCCATCTGATTTGTATAGGCAATTTGTGGAAATCAAAAGGCAAGAACATGAGCCGATTAGTACATTCAATAATAGATTCCACAAGGCTTATACCCGGCTAAGAGACCCTTATTTGTTGGACAATGCTGCAGCATTGCCAATTTATTACAAAGCCTTAGATCGTCTTACTGCCATGTTCGTGAAATCAACAAATCCGCTTCCAGCAGATTTGAAAGGAGCATATGCTGCAGCAATCACGGCCAGTACTGGTCTCGGAATAGGTTTGGCCCCAGGACCACTCCATTACTTAGGAAATGCAGCCTCTCAAAATCAAATTCAGGATATTAATCGAGCATTGGCCCACCAAACACCCATGATGAATCCAGTCCCAAGTAATCAAATGGTTCTCCACCCAGGGATGCCCGTGTCTCAAATGCCACCAACGCAGCCAATATATCTCCAGAATGTGACAACCTCCACGCGAACTCAGGAAGATAAGGATGAAATGAGAGAGTTGATCGAACAAGTCAAGAGGCTGTCAACTGAAGTCACCTATCTAAAAGGTCAAACCAACCAAATGCAAAATTTTCAAAAGAACTATCAGCCACATCAAGGAAATGACCAAGGTCAGGGCCATTCCGGATATCAAAGAGACACCCAGAATTATCAGAAGGACGCTCAAAATTATCAAGGAAATAATCAAGGTTTTAGGAACAACAATCCAGGCTTCCAAAGGAAGACTTGGAACACTGCACCTAATAATGGAAATGTGCCATCACCTTTAGATAATCCGCCTGCCGACAATCGTCCTGCCGATAAGGTATTCTTAGCTGAAGCAGCGTTATCAAGGTGGTGCAGATTGCACAACACAGATCAGCATTCTGAGTTACATTGTCACGAGTTTCAAGTAGCGGCAGACATTTTTAAAAGTGAGAGGAGAAATTCAGAAAATCCTCCGGTAACCAGATATGAATTGGTTCCCACGCCAAGATATGATCAGGCCCTTGTAATTGAGAGCGCTCAGTACCTACCTCAAGAATACCCACAGTACCAACACAATCAAAGATTTCCACCAGCATCAGCTAATGGACCCGTGGAGACGCCACCCACCGTCTACTCATACACAGTTGCTGAAGGACCTGTAGAAGACACGACCAATTATTACTTCCCGCCATTGAATAACAACGTATTGGTCGAAGGTGTAAAAGAAATTCAAGCATTCCAACAAACAGGCAACAATCCACCAAAGGTTTACTATTGGAAAAATCAGGAGCCTTTGACCTCATCAATTCCTCCACATAACTTCCACACGCCACCACATCCAAATGCAAGCAATAACCCACCTCTTTTGAGAGACATGCCACAATACACGCAGGGAGATACTGCTAGTAGTAATACTAGTAATCCTATTCCTCCTAAGGATGAATTGAGAAGATTGAGTCAATATGTTACGGAAGAAGTAAAGAAAATCAAGGTGAGTGTGTCATTGTTTGAATTAATGAAGGTTCCAGAGATAAGGAATACGTTCCTTGACAGCTTGAAGGACACAATGCCGGATTCAGTCAACAAGGCTGCCAGTTCCACAAACAATGTGAACGTCGTCCAAAATGAACAATTCCAATCTACCCAAGAAGGACATCAGAGTTCTAAAGGAACCCGAGGTATGTACGAAGTAAGAGAAGGCATAGATATGCCTGGCCAGAAGATAGCTAAACCCGAACAAGTATGTCTAAGTTCAAAAGAAAACAAGACGGAGAGTCCGGCAAAAGGAGCAGAGACTCCACATATTGAGAAGAATACTAAGGTTAAAGCTAAGGAGGCGGAAGCCAACGCACAAAAGGGAAGCCCCGTGATATTCTATTAGGGAAAAGATGAGCCAGCTCCTTTCCTCGTCTCGCTCCAGATTTTCAACAAACTCCTACACAATTGTCTAATTGATTCAGGAGCATCCAGCAACGTAATGCCCTTAGCAATTTGCCGCAAATTGGGATTGACACCCACAAGAACAAACAAGAAAGTAACACAATTAGATAAGATAGAAGTCCCAGTCATAGGAGAATTAAACAACATCCATATGCAATTATCAACCGATCCAAGGATTCAACAGTTCATTGACATTTCTGTAGTTGATATTCCTGATGGATACGGTATGGTTTTAGGAAGAGACTGGACTCGCAGATTGAACAGCTACTTCGCCACTGACTTTTCACATATGTGGTTGCCTTGGAAGGGTATTCCCAACTAGATCAGAATTGAAAGTACGCCAAGGCTTAGACTAATGATCACTGAGAATGGGGAAAACAATGAAATTCTGTTTTGTGAAACAGATTTGGGCCAGTACATACCATAGGCACCAGAAGTTTTGATGTTACAATGCTCAAATGATCAGGAAGAATCACTAGAAATTGCATATTCAGCAGAAGTACCTACGGAGAGCGATGAAGAGCTGTCACCAGATGAAGGTGAAAGCATGTTCGAGAATTTTAGAAGATTTGTGCTCAGAAGCACAAGACAAGGAAGAGAATTGGGAAGTCATGCTTTTGTACAAGACTTGTTACTACCCAATTGGTGCCGTATCCATAACGCTTTCCATTCCGAATTCTCATGCGCCATGTGCAAAATGGCTTTAGACCAAGTTCGCGCAAGAACTTCCCAAATTTCAGAAGATGAATGTTTAGATTTGACAGTACTAGATGAAGAAAGAGATCTCTCATTAGAAGGAGAAAAGATTCAAGATGTAAACCAGTTTCAAGAAGATCATTTTGAAGTCCAGAATGAAGAAACTCCCACTCCTCATCAATTGCCAGAACAAGAACAAGTTTGGACCTTGAGGTTCGATGGTTCAAAATCCAAGAAAGGCAATGGAGCTGGGTATGAGCTTATCAGTCCATCTGGCGAAACCTACCTGGCCGCCATGAGGTTGCAGTTCCCATGTACCAACAATGTCACAGAATATGAGTCATTAGTGCACGGATTGCTCCATGCAATTCGCAAGAAGGTCAAAGTGCTACATGTCTATGGTGATTCAAAAATTGTAGTAAGGCAAGTGAGAAAGAAGTACGCTTGCCATGACAAGAGACTGAGAGGATACAAAAACCGTGTCTGGGATCTCATTGAAAGTTTCGATGCTTTCAACATAAAATCAGTGTATCGCTCTCAAAACAAAATTGCAAATTCCTTAGCCCAATCAGCAAGTTCCTTAGAGCCGCTTGAGATGGATGTAGTGAAGAAATTTACAGTAGAGATCACTTCAACACCATCAGTTCCAGATAATATCACAAATTTCCAAGTGTTTGATGATGACAAGCACATCCTAGATTTTCTAACAAATTCAGATGTTTTTCTCACCCAAGTCATTGATGAAGAAGAAGACCAAGGGGAGACTGAATTTGATACCGAAGGCATAATGAACTTAAAAACCAATAACATTCCCAAAGGAATGATCCAGTTGGAAAGAATCTTTGACCAAGATCAGATCAACGCTATCAAATACCAAAGGAGTGATGGAGCTCAACACGAAGCTGTCAATCTTGGAACGCAAGAGGAAGTGAGAAATGTTCTCATCGGCAAAGTATGCACACATGAAGAAAAGGAACAGATAATCAGGAGTCTGAAGCAATTCAAAGACATTATTGCTTGGAGCTACGAGGGTTTGAAAACATATGACACCTCAATTATTACACACACTATCCCCCTCAAAGCTGGCAGTAAACCATTTAGGCAGCGCCAAAGGCCTGTGAATCCTCTGCTAGAGCCCCTTATTTTCCAAGAAGTGAAGAAGCTACTTTCAGCTGGCATTATCTTTCCAGTACGCCACTCAACGTGGGTCGCCAATTTGGTACCCGTCCGCAAAAAGAATGGAGAGATAAGATTGTGTGTTGACTTTAGAAACCTCAACAGGGCCTCAGAAAAGGACAATTATCCACTGACCTCATTAGATGAAGTCATTCAAATCGTGAATGGGTCCCAAATGATGTCATTCCTTGATGGATATTCTGGCTACAACCAAGTGCTCGTGGAACCAGAAGACAGGCTTAAGACGGCATTTACAACGAAGTGGGGCACATTTGCCTACAAGAGGATGCCATTTGGTTTGATCAATGCCGGAGCTACCTTCCAAAGGGCTATGGATATTTCTTTTAAAGATCTCATAGGAAAGTGCATCATTGTCTATATGGACGACCTTACGGTGTTTTCAAAGAAAAGAGAGACTCATGTTAAAGATTTGATAAGGATATTCGAAAGATGCAGAAAATATGGGATATCTCTGAACCCGAAGAAATGTGTGTTCGGGGTAACTGAAGGAAAGCTGCTTGGCCATGTAATAACAGAAAAGGGTATTCTTATAGACCCTGATCGAGTGGAGGCTATTTCTAGAATTGGTTTGCCTTCGAGTTAGAAGGAATTGAAGTCTTTCTTCAGAAAGATTAATTTTGTGAGAAAATTTATAACAGGATTTGCTGAAATAGTCAGGCCCTTGACTGAAATGCTTAGAAAGGATGCAAAGATAGAGTGGACAGAGCCAACAAGAAGAGCTTTCGAAGAGATTAAACAGGCCATAGTTGACGCTCCTGTCCTAGTCAGTCCTGATTATACCAAGCCATTCTACCTTTATTCTTTTGCATCAGAGCATACATGTGCCGCGATGTTAACACAAAGAACAGATGAGAAGGATGAACATCCTATTGCCTTTATGAGTGCACCTTTCAAGGATGCAGAGATAAAATACCTGAATGTTGAAAAGCAAGCATATGCTTTGGTTAAAGCAATAAAGAAATTTCGGCACTATGTATTGAGAAGTAAAGTTTTTGCCATAGTCCCGGATGTGACCGTCAAAACCCTCTTGATGCAGAACGAATTAGGAGAAAGAAGGGGTAAATGGGTTACAATCATCCAGGAATATGATATTGAAATTCAACCGATGAAGATTGTCCGTGGCCAAGCTTTGACACAAACCATTGCTACAGGACCTGAATTAGTGCAACAGGTGTATGAATTACAAGAGGTATCCCCTGATGAATGGTATGACGATATCGTCTACTTCCTTCTTAATCACAAATGCCCAAATCATTTAAAACCAGTGCAAAAGAGAGCCCTACGAATGAAGAGCCAAAGGTACATGTTGCAAGGAGCAGTGTTATATAGGAGAAATCACGAAGGAGTTTTTCTAAGGTGCCTGGGAAAAGAAGAAGCTAAGCAAACAATAGAACATTTCCATTCCAGATTCGGAACCGGCCACGGAGGATCTCTTGCAACAGCACACCAAATTTTGATGGCTGGCTATTATTGGCCAACAGTATTCAAAGATGCATTTGATCATGTGAAGACTTGCCACACCTGTCAAATCACTGCAGCACGAGAGAGAAACCCAGCTATGCCACTGCAACCTGTGATCGAAGTGCGACCTTTCGCAAAGTGGGGACTCGACTTTATTGGTATGATTAATCCACCTTCCTCGGCACAACACAGGTATATCCTAACCGCAACTAACTACTGCACGCGGTGGTCAGAAGCTCAAGCTTTAAAATTTTGCACCTCTGATATCGTAATTAAATTTTTAGAAGAGAACATTATCACCAGATTCGGATGTCCTCATGCTTTAGTGTGTGATAATGGTTTTGCATTCTCTTCATTGAGATTTTCTAACTGGGCTTTTGAGCATGGTATCACTTTGAAGTTTTCATCAAATTACTATCCCCAGGGCAATGGATTAGCAGAATCCACCAACAAGAATTTACTGAACGTCATCAAGAAACTGCTAGACAAAAATCCAAGGGACTGGCACACGCAATTGAGATTCGCTCTTTGGGCGGATAGAGTAAGAGTAAAGAGTTCCTTGGGTACATCACCTTACCACCTGGTTTATGGACAAGATCCAATATTTCCTATACAGCTGAGGATTCCAACCCTACAATTCATGCAAGAATGTTTAGAAGAAGAAGAAAGGGTTAAAACCAGATTATCGCAGTTACTCCTTTTGGAAGAGAAGAGAGATCAGGCCTTGGACAAATTTTCTAAACATCAAGACATTGTTAAGAGATGGTTCGATAAACGAGCAAGAGTCAAAGCTTTTCGAATTTCCAATTTAGTCCTTTGTTGGGACAAAGCACACGAGAGAAGAGGAGACCACAACAAATTTGACAACCTATGGATGGGTCCCTTTCAAATTTCGGAAATTTTGGGAGACAATGCTTTCAAACTGAAGACACTGACCGGAGAAGAAGTTCCATTGCCCGTTAACGAGCAATTCTTAAAGCATTACTTCCAATCCTAGACTCCCCGTGGGTCTTGCCTTTGTACATAGCTAGTTTAGATTCCTTTTCCTGTTTGGGTTTGGTTTTGCTTTCGTTTTTTCCTGCTTTCTTAGATTAGTTTGCTTAGATTAGTTGGTTTGCTTTCGTTTGCTGTCCCGTAGATTAGTTGTTTTGAATAAATCAAGGATCTCTATTTGCAAAAAGGTGAAGTATTCAAAACACACGCTGGTCTTATTCCGCAAAGTAATGTTAGATTATTCCGTTGATAAATACCCGTTAGGAATTTTGAATCCGAGATTGAATTCTTCTAGTTTAACTTTAGGTTAAGATTTGTACTTGGCTAGAAGGGGAATTGTATATTGTGTCCAGACATTGAGTATTGAAGATCATTATACATTTTACACATTTAACGATTTCTCTGAGTTATTATGGTCTCCTAGGGGAAGTCAGGGTTAGGCTAATCAAAAGTCTGGCTCCAGCGCCACTATAATACTCAAACCCATGTGAGCTTCACTGCTTACAAGCCAAAATGTGGAAAAAT
>VDFB02012908.1:0-22126 GCA_007258455.2 Sequoia sempervirens | reverse complement strand
GACAAGGTGATGAGAGATTGCTTAGTGATGAAAAGCTTGAGGCATCTTGTGAGGAAGTCATGCCTTCCAAAGAAATGATCAAGCGTGAAGTCACAACTTGCAACCATGAGACTAAGTTGGTGGCTAGAGGGAGTTCACTTCCAGAAGTCTTCTTTGCAATCTCTAAAGCAGGGATCAAGAGGGAGTTTTGTGACTCACTGAGAAGAAGTGAAGGTTGCAGTGTTACAAGGCCAAGTGTTAAATCCTTTAAAGACCTCTTCAACTGCTGAGATCAGAATGGCACAAGACAGTCATCTGGATTTGATATTGGTAGCTCCGCAAACCTATTCAGAATAGAGTAATCTACTAAGGTCGAGGAGGTCTACCCTGAACTCTCTACTATACCAGAGGTGTGCACTAAGGCAAGTGTTGCAAGCAATCTTGGACGAAGAGGTCAAAAGGTTGATGCAAGTGCTTGAAGATTCAGAGGGAGCCTACTGAACCTGAAGAAGATGGTAATCTAGTTGATCTTGGTTCTTTATGTTGATTTATGGAAACCAATTTTTAGAAGCTTAAGGAGGCCGCAACTAGTTCAGATCTAGTGGATCCTACTATGTACAGTCAGTTGATTGGATCGTTGATGTATCTATACTAGACCAGATTGCAGTAAGTGCATTTTGTCAAGTTCATGTGTGAACCAAGGCAAATACTTCTAGTTGTAGCGAAGCATATCCTGAGATACTTGTGTGGCACAGTTGGATATGGGATGAGATATTCTGCAGGTGTGGATCTGGAGTTGCATGGCTATACTGATTCTGATTGGGCAAGGTGTGTTACTGATCGGAAGAGCACCTCTAGATGTTGCTTCAGTTTGGGGTCTGCTATGATTTCCTGGTGTAGCAGGAAGCAGTCATCTGTAGCATTGAGTACAGCAGACGCAGAGTATATTGCAGCTTGTATGGCAACTCGGGAAGCAGTGTGACTTCGTAAGCTCCTTGCAGGATTGTTTGGACAATCAATGGAGCCTACTGAGCCTACTATCATTCATTGTGATAACCTAAGCTGTGTGAAGCCTTCTGTCAATCTTGTGTTTCATGACAGAACTAAGCATGTTGAGATCAAATGCCACTATATCAAAGATATGGTATTGAGGAAAGCTATACAGTTGAGGTATATTAGCACTGATGAGCAGACGGCAGACATTCTCGCCAAGCGTCTCTCCAGGATAAAGTTGGTGTACTTTTGAGATAAGCTTGGTATGGTGGAGAATACAGCCTTAACTGAGAAGGAGTCTCAGTATCAGTGATCCTCAATAATGAGTTCTTCTCTATGAGAGAAGTTCGAGGTGAAATCCCTTGATTCCACCCTCTAGGAGAGCCATGGTGGATGTCATGTGTGTGACTCCATGACAGCATCACGTGAGAGAGTCTGTGATGATTTTCTTGTACTTTTGTTTTCACCCTCTGGAGAGCCATGGTGAAAGTCATGTTGAGGTGACAACATCACGCAAGTGATGAACACTTGTACTTACCATACATGATTGTAGCCATTATGGTTGATATCATGTTGAGGTGATATCTGATATCACGATGAGGTGATATTCTCTCTTTTCCACATATGGTTGGAGCCATTGTGGTAGACATCACGATGAGGTGATATGTCTTGTGTAGCTGGAAGTATCATCCCTAGCTGAGAGGGAGTGTTGATGTTATTAGCAGCATCAAGCTGCTTTTTCCAGATCCGCGATTGGAGTCAATTCAAATGTAGCCTATCAGCTATTTGAATTGTATTTATTATATTCTTTATCTTGGCCGACTTGAGACGTTTGAAGAGACACGTCTTTCATTAAATGTTATTTAATATTTGTTTATTTGGAAAGTCGTCACACTTCATCAAGGCCGACATCTCTTCATGGTGGAGCGCGATTTCAAGAGGCACGTCTTTCTAAGAGGAGGCCGACATGATCATTTGAAGAGATGTGTTACTCTTCATCTTATATATATATATATATATATATATATATTCACTAATTGCCTTGTATTATTAATATATTCAGTTTGATATTATTCTTTGACGTGAAGTGTGAATCATCTAGAGGAGGAAGCGATTTCTGTAGAAGTGTATTTTGTTAGTGGCTGAGATCCATCAATGAATTACATCATTGTGTTGCTGTGTTTGCATCAGTTTGTGGTGCCTCTTATTGGCCTTCATATCAGCCTTTGTAAAGGAGACATTTGTGTTTACATTTCAGTATATAAGTGATATATTGTTTGTGGGTTTTTCTCCCTCAAAAGCAGGGTTTTTTCCCAAGGTATCTGCTGTGTTCTTGTGTCTGATTTTGAATTAATTTCTGAACATTAAATCTGATCATAAAACTAACAAATATGCCTATGTTTCTTCCCTTTATTGATATATTGTTTCACATGCAGAGAACTTAACTTGTTTTGGCATCATTTAGATAATATGTGAAGGACAAAACCAAATAGAAATCCATTAAAACCCTAGAATGATTTGTTTAAATGATAGATGAGAATGATCTTTATCTATTTTATAACTTGAGAACAACCTGATTCATATGAAGAGGTTTTAGTGTATGTCAAAATTTTCCACATTAGAGCAATTTTGCATTTCCAGTCAAGTGGATTTTCACATTTCAAGTCACAGTATTGTTGTCTGCATGATATCCTCTAGGAAAATCTGACATTATGCAGAACATGATACATGTAAAACACAAGAAACCGCCATCCTTTTATCAATCTAAATTTGTGTTTCGCACAATAAAATCACTTTCCTTCATACACTGAAGTTTCACTTTTGGTACTGCATGCAGTGGCTATCCTAATTCAAATGGCAATACCATCGCAGGGACTTACCACTACACAGCATTTGTTATATCTAGTTTTTACTTTTATTAGGTTATTTTTTCACTGTCTCATTTTTGTAATATGATCCCACTTTTCTTAGTTTAAAATTTAATTTATAAGCTCAAATAAATAACTGCTAAATGAAAGTCTAAAGGGATCAGAAAAGTACTTCCTTCAGTTTCTAACTGAAGTTCCGTGACTCAACAAATTTGGTACAAAACTTGCACATCTGAGAAGCAGGTGACCCAAATGAGCCAAAATGGATCAACTAATAGTGGCTATTCAAATTTCAATGGGTCTCATCAAAACCCAGCAAGACTCTCTGACTGTCAAAAATTCTCGAGTCCAAGCATGAGGCTCAACTGCCTAATATATGGAGGAATGAAGGCCTTATTTGCAATTCAAAGACTCCATTATGTCAAGTGGCATAACTACAATGGCAGCAAGAGGCAGTTGCATTGGAGTGAGTGAATAACAAAAACCCCTTAACATAAATTTGACAGTCATTATATGTCAAATTAATATTTAATAATTAAATATAATATTTTAATTATGTCTTTAACATTATGTTCTATTTTAAAATTTTACTCACTGCATAATGTACAAGATATATGTACACACACACTATAAGTTATTAATCAGAATATCAATTCATTATGATTATTTAATATACTAGAATAATTAATAACAATATTAAAAAATTACAAATAAATCAATAATTAGTTTATAATTATAAAAAATTTATAAAACATAATAAACCAGAAACCTAATAAACTAACATAGATATCTTAAATACGTCTATCTAAAAATGCTGAGAGCTGTCAATCTCAAGGCATGTATATTAAATTCGTGGCATAAGTTAGATCGGTGCCTCAAGATTGATATCTCTCATTGTCTTTTAGATAGATGTATTTAATATATCTATGCTAGTTTGTAGAAGTGGGTCTTTTGCTGAGTTTGGCTGAGTTTCTTTTCCAATTCCTAAGATGGCTTCATGTATTAGCCTTTTCAAGTCTAATTATGGCTAGTATGCTTCTTAGCTTTAACAACAAAGGCTTTGAAAACTTTAATACGTGTACTTATATTTCTAAAAGTTGCCTAATTTTAAGGACCTGTTAAACCACTAAAACACTGGTTTTTCTTAATTTCAACGATTCACTCCTTGGATATGATATTCGGGTGATGTTAAAATTCAAAATTTAATAGATTCAATCAATCATATTAGAAATATCGATAGAGAAGAGAGAAACCTTGGCTCCATATCTCTGCCAACTCCAAAGAGGTCTTCAAATGGATCCCAGTCAAGCTGTCACTACCATAGATTCCAAGGGTGAGAGTTCATTATAAGTATAAACCAAATAATAAAATTACGAACACTAGCATCCACGTACAAGGTTGTCTTTATTCAAAAATAAAATATAGAAGTTAGAGTTCATTAGTTAATGTTTATTCACATTATTCATTGGATACAAACTTAGAAAGGTCTAGTACAATATCAAAATGTATAACATGCATGTAAAGTAACAAGCACAGCTAAATCTCGTAATGAAATATCTTCAAACATTGTATTTTGTTTTCGTTTGCTACTATACACCATTTGGAAAGTTGAAGAAGATTTTGCATTTTAAAAACACCACACATATAACAAAAATGCAAACGCATTTGCTAGGAGTAAGATTTACTATCACAAGCATTGCTTCTATAAGTATAAGTTAGAACAACCATTAAAAAAATACATTCAAACAAGCAAGTATTATTCAGTTTAGACATCTTGATGCTGTCGGAGATTTCCATATTTGTAGAAGCTCTCATCTTGGAAAATAACAAATTGGTTTAAATGGGATAAAAGAAATCCTTAAAATTTTTACACAGTGTGATCTCTTTCAAGTTCAAGAGAAAATTAATCATTCCTTTAGATTCACCGACACCAACTGCTGGTTAATGCCATACAAAATCATCAAGTTGGTCACAAGCATTTTCAAGCTCAAAATTATTTTACATCTCAGATTGATTATTGTACGAGTCTTTTCTTAAAACACATTATGTTCATGAACAACCAACTCTATGCTGAAAAAACCTGCTCCCCCAGCACTCTGGCTAGCAACAACCTTCCCTCCATCCTCTTGGCTAGCCTCAACCATTTTCTACTGCTGAAAAAACCAGACTTGCTTCAGGAGTAGCATGGCCTCTTCCTTAACTGAAAAAAGAGAGATCCAATGTATTTTTGTAGGAAAAGGGCACATTTGACTTCAGATTTGCATTTCTTCCAAAGAAAGGGAAGGTAGAATTCATTTGAAAAGAATTGGATTTGTGTAGCTATTCTAGTGCATAATTTTTTCAGTATAGAAGATCATCGGTTTCTAAAGGAAGTCCTGTTCACATGCACTGTGGATCAGATCTAATAACATTTTTCAATTCCTTGTGAAAATAGTCAGATGACCATTTTTGTTTCACTAAAAAATTCTTCCATTTAAGCTGTCAAATTTGCCCCAAAATATTTTCCAAGCTTATCCCCTATGGACTAGCAGGCAATCACATGGAGAGCACTAGTGGATAGGAGGGCAGCTAAATATAGGCAGGTCGGCACCAACGGTTTATCCTACCCTACCCCTACTCTATAGAGCTTATAGCACCAAATCGTAGGGTGGACAACAACACATTGTCACATGCACAACCAACAAGAGAGCAGAGCAGACTTACTAAGCTGAGGAGTCAAAACTGCAGTGTGGCAGTGTTGATGTGGTTTTTGTGACCATACCAAACAGCAGAACAAAATAGTTTTGGGGGCTACTCCGTTCTCTCTTGATCAAAGTATTCCATGCGCTAAGATTGCGAGAAAGTTCGCATGTTCAACTCCAAGGTTCCTTAAGTGCGAATAGACCCAGTTTGGTTGATGTGTATTGCTGTGTTCGTACGAGGGGACTTACACGATTGTCCAGATTTCTTGCAGTCAGCAGCTAATATATGATTTTGAAGGGGAATTCTTACGTATATGATTTGGCAATGTGTATCTTTTCCTAAGACCAATAAGAAATGTACGGAAAGTAAAAAGGGGTAAGGCCTAAGAAACTTATATTCTATTCTAAATGCAGGGTATGTGGGGCTTCGTCTCAATAAACTTCAACCGGATTTCACCTAGCCTCCGTCGGACAGCCTCAACAAAATCGGTGCAATCTTCAAAGGGGATAGCAAAAGGTATTCAAGTTATAGTTTAACATACATACACCATCAGAACAACGCATATAAGTATGTAAACCACAACCGAAGTTAAACACAAGATAATGTCCAGTTGACCACGCAAGGCAGACTTATCATCAACAAGCCGCTAGTGGTATGGAATAAAACCAAGCTATCTCAATAAAACACCACACACCGAAGTAAGCTATTTGCATGAATTAAGCTACTTGGATACGAAAGGAAGAAGAAACCTTGCTAGCATTTCATGACAAGACGAATTCCATCATCAATGAAAAGATCTATTATCATAAAATGTGTTACGCAACAATCTCTTCAAAAGTTTTCAAAGGGAAAACTTTCTCTCTTCTCCAAATTATGCAAAATGCTCTACAATGCTACACTATCTAGCTCTAATGCTCTCTCAAATTCTAATCTGATCTAATGAATTACAAATGAGGGGGACTCCCCCTTTTATAGCTAGCCAAGTCCCAAAGGACGGCTAGGGTTACAATCAATAGAGTGGCCAGAATCGTGCCACCTCAGCCCTAACCCTAAAAACTGCCAGAATAGGGAGTGGTACATTAAATGAATCAAAGATTCCCACTCACCCCCAAAAATAGAAAAAGGTAATAAATGCTCCATATTCAGTCTTCTAGAAGATCCTCGTCCAGTAGTGTGTTCCCATTTGCCTTCTCTCTGACTGCCAACTCAACAAATCTGCTAAGTACGGCCTCAACCTCTCGAGCTGAAATCGGTGGAACACAATCTAACTGAAACTCTAACACCGTGACTGAATGCTCGTGCCTCGTACAAGATTTTCTCCAAGCAGCTAAGGAGTCCTGCGTGTTCTGGATCAAAGTGGAGAATGTAGCAGTATTCTCAAAGTCATCCTGTACAAAGGTCTTAATGTCTGCGAAGAAAGGCACCAGCAAACCCCTCAAATTATCAAAACTTATCTCATCTGGATTCAGCCGCTTAGCAAATATGGCCTCAAAGGTGTTCTAAACTCCATCTATGATATTGGCCATAGCCCTGTGAACCTTGGCTGAATCTGCCTGTGCCGCATCAAAGAAGCCACGCCCTGTGATAGCTGAAGAATACCACCGAGAGAAATCATATCGGTCATTCGCCTGAATGACACCTCCATCAATCAGCAACTGCAATGGCACATGCCTCAACACCTCAAGACGCTGGATCACCTTACTCCGATAGATAGAGGCATCGCCCCAAGCCTGATCCACCGCATCCATCCGTGTCAAAATAGTAGAGGCCTGTTGAAAGGCAAAGGCAAGGTCCTCCATAAATTTCTCCGTCTCAGTACGAACTCCTGTGACCCATTTATCTGCCTCCTGTGCCATCTTCCCCAACTCTACTAAGCCGCTGATCGACTCTCTAGGAATATCTGCTGGAGGCTCTATCACTGGTACATCCTGCCCTTGAGAACGAGACAACTGCTGAACATATCCAACTAAGGCTTTGTGTTCTCGTTTCAACTTCTTATACTTCCCTTCTTTCTTGAATAATCTATCCTTGAGGGCAAGGAAGGAGTTATCACACTCGTCAACAATCTGAGCACCAGTAGGGCGTCCCAAATCCAGAGTGGTGACCACATACCTCGCAGAACCGCTCATTCCGGTCACACTCGACTGCGGGACAGCAACGGAAGAGTATTTAGAGCCATCCTCATCGCTGGAGATCTCGAAACTTTCTGCCTTCTTCTTCGCCAAGTGAGGAGCAATCGATCCGTCTGCAATTCTTCCATCCCAACCCTGGATCAATCTCTTCACCGGCTTCTTCCTCATTCTATCTAAGTCAATCTAAAGTTCCTCATACAAGATATCAAGGTCACGCTTCCCTTCGTGTTCTCGCCGACTTCTCTAACTCGTCAACTTCTTCTTCATTCCGCGAGCTCATCGCCCCTCAAGTGGCCGAGTGTCGCCTCGACATTATATCATCATCATCGCCATCGCTCATGGCCTAACCCCGGCCGAAACTATGGCCGCAAGAATAGCCCTCATCATCCCGCCGATCCTCACGATCAACCCTACTGTACATTGGCACTGCCAATTGACTCCCTCCTTGAGGCCGATTATCATCCGTATTACCGTACCGATTCACTCCACTGATCAGCAAAACAAAGACACCTCTCGTATGCTTGGAGAACGTACACCTTAAAAGGTGTTGCCACTGTGACTCGTGGAGGCTCTGGCTGAACTAATTCTTTCTTTCTGGACTCTGGCCCTCTTGTGATCTGTTTCTTTCTTCCTGTGGTGGGCGTCCTGTGATCTCCCATCATGTTGTAAGTCAAGGCAATTGACCTACTCTTCAATCTATTTACTTTCCTGTCAACCCATGCCCTGGTGAATGTCATAACCGGGATGGATAGAGTATCTAAATCAGCAACCTCGGGCTCTGACCAATCCACAGGTGGAAGTGGAGTATCTCGAACAGCTGCATAATCTGGATGCACAACATCCATATCCTCATTAACCTGGTCCAGAACTGGGACAACCTCACACTCCCTGATCAGAGTAATCGGCAACCGAGAGAACATTCTCTTCCTTACTTCAATTTCATCAACCGCATCAGCCCAATAATCCTCAATGGTGGCCTTATGTTTGAACTCCTCCGACAGAACCCAATTGATGTTATGGTGCGGGTCATAATGTCAGGCTTGCATGACATGAAATGATAAATCAGCTCATTCGTACTTCTCTAGCCTTCAGATCAAGGATTACATTCTCATCCGAGTTGCCCATCACAATCGGAAACTCTATCCCCCCTTTCTTCTTCTTCTTCTGGATTTTGTCAAAGGCTAGCAACCGTCTAGATATCTCTAGCATTATTATCTTATCTGTTGGGTACTTAGGCAGCCTATAAGGGTATGAAGAAAATCCTTGCAGCCTAATGTATGAAAACCTCGGAAATTGTATAAACCAGCACCCATACCTTTCAATTAGCTCCTGTGCATTTCTAGAGATTCTGTGGTGTAATCGCTCCTGAAGCAGCCTCGTGATGTACATGGTGAATGAATCGTTGACACGCTTGTAGTAAGTTGTGCTCGACAGGTGCAACTGTGTACATGCCTCATGGATTTTGAATTGATGAGAGTCGCCAACCGATTTGCCCTTTGTAAGAGATTCCTCTGCATCTTCGCTATTCGTGCTGGGCCGATATAAATAAGGTAGGAGCTCATGTAAAACGTTTTAGTCCTCCTCAAGCTCAGGAGCTGCTCATGTATACTATCGCTGATCATCTCAGCCCAATTGACATAATCCTTGCCTTCTAGCACCAAGTTGATGTAATAAAACATCCAAGGCTCAAAAATGTAGGACTGTGGGCAACCACCAACCCTGCTCAACATCATGATAAGATCACAGTATTCTTGTTTCAGGTCCTCCGCTATGATCTGTTTTGGCAACTTCGCACGAGATGGCTTAGGAGTGCTCATCCAGTGGGTGTTAATTGTGTCCATGCACCTCTCGAATGTGGAAGTACAAGATCTCGCCTCCGCCGCCCCGACTTGTAGATCATGTTTCGCACCGATCCCGAAAAGTTTCACCAATGGTCACCGGAGAGATTGGCAAGCACTTGGCCATTCGGTGTCGGATCGACTTGTTCCTTCTCGTGAGCAATTGGCGCATCTATCATCGCCTCCGACCGAATAGCTATGGAAAACCAGCAACAGACATAATCCACTTCGACGAGCCAGGCGAAGTGACCAAGCCCGATGACTTCCAATTCCAAATTTCGTTTGAAGGTCTCAGGGTTGATGAGCCTAAATTAGTGTCCGGCCAACTTGCCCAAATAAATAAACTTGACTGCATGAACGCGTTTTTGGCTGAGCTTCTGATCATGTGCCTTTGTCTTGAGGCACCATTGTCCCTTCTTCCGCTTGTCCTTGGGTTTCAGCCATCTGCAACATAACAAACATTCATCAGCAATTAAATTTAATAAAATAAGGCATGATAGGGGCTGCAGTCGAATTCTAGAAGCTGCAATAACTCTCGTGTTTGCAAACCTCAGCTTCTTCTCTCGAATATATTCGAATTCCGACACTTAGAACGGATTTCTAAGTGAACTCTGATGATTTCACTTCACTATCAGCAATCATCAATTTAAACTTCTTAACTTTGCACTTCAAACCAGCAATCAGCAATCTCACACTTTAGCAAGTTCGTACTTTTACTTCAAGGCGCCCTTCTTTTATTGGCAACTTCAACTAAGCATAAACAAATTTCAGACTTCAGCTTCAACACTAGCAAAGGCCGTACCTCTTCTACTTCAGCAATGGCGTACCTTGACTTTAGCAAAATACTTCTATACTTCAGCAATGGCGTACCTCTTTCAGCTCTCAGCAAACTCAAGGCGTCTCCTTCTACCTCCAGTGCAAGCAACCTCAAGGCGTCTTCTTCAGCAACTTGCACTTCTCAGCAAAATTCAAACTTCAGCAACTTAAGGCGTCCTTCCTCAACATTCAGATTTTAAACTCTCCAAGCAACAGTTCACTGCAACACTTCACTCTCAGAGCAAGTTCGACTTCTCCAGCTGTGAAAATGAGTGAAAAACTTCTCCATTTTATAGCTAAAATTCGAATTCTAGAAGAAGTTAATTTTAGCCAGTGCAATTAAACTCCACTACTCCACTTCAGGAATTCGAATTTTCCCTCTCTGGTGTTTCTGACACTTGTCTCCAGTCGTCGGGAATATTATTCTTCTAGAAACTTGACTTTGACTGGCGTTTTAGATTTTGCTTTTGAAAATTTAATTTAATTCATCTTCTTTTAACTCACCAGCCGGAGCTCTGTCACTTGAATTCGAATTTTTAACTTCATCATCTGCTCTGGAAAATTCATCTTCGAAGAATTTAATCCAAATTATCTAGGCAACTCACTTCAGATTCATCGTTCGAAGAAAATTCATCTTAAAACACATTTTATTCGTTTTTGCCTTAGAAAATTTAAAATTCTCCCTTAGGAAAATTCACAATTCGAGCACTGATTAAATTCCTCACTGAAAGAGTGTCGGCGAAGCTCAGAAGACTTGGAAATCCGTTCATCATTGCAAATGTTCAGTACCCAGAAGCAAATTTTCTTCAGAATGTCTCGAATCCATGGGTACCCAACGAACGGGTTCATTTAATTTTTCAACTTTTTGAACCTTAGAAAATATTATTTCCATCATTTAAATTCG
Source organism: Sequoia sempervirens (assembly GCA_007258455.2). Classification (NCBI taxonomy): domain Eukaryota; kingdom Viridiplantae; phylum Streptophyta; class Pinopsida; order Cupressales; family Cupressaceae; genus Sequoia; species Sequoia sempervirens. Next base: position 10,914 of record VDFB02012908.1, on the reverse strand, counting down.
TTCTTCGCCCGTGATCACTCTGTGTTGCTCTGACTTCTTGAAAAATTTGAATCTCCTTGCAATATCATCGTCTCTGAATTCATCACTGAGAAAAGTTGCTCGTGCTCTGAGAAATTTCATCAACTTGGAGCTCTAGGCGTATTTTCCAAGGAAAATAAATTTGCCTTAGAAAATATTTCTAAAATCATCTTGCACCTTTGAAAACTTGCCTTAGAAAAATTTTGATTGCCAGTGGAGAGGAATTTTTTTTTTGATCAACTTCATTTAGAAATTTTACATTCATCAAGCACGCCCCACTTCATTTGTATTTCACTCCACACTTGGAAAATATTTATTCAAGAGCCCAACGCCTAGGCAAATTTTCAACACTTAGAAAATATTTTATTTTCCCCCTGAGGCGCCTAGCACACTTCATTCTATTTTCACCACCTTCAAATATTTCAACGCCTTCAAGATATTTCTAACACCTTATAACTCCCTTACTCACAGGCGCACACTTCACTTAGCATTTTATTCTCAACACCTTCAAATATTTTCTAACACACACCACGCCTTAGAAATATTTCCAACACCTATGACCTTAGGCGCATATCACACTTTGATAGGAAATTCAAAAATCACGCCTAAGGAAGCATCCTCAACACTCTCCACCCTTGGCGTGCCTAATACTTACCATCTTTTACCATGCTTTGGGAAAACTTTCATCCCATTTACTACCCTTAATTACCTTTCACATCTAAACATGGGCGCATTTCCTTGTAGGAGGAGGATAAACTTGCCACCACGCCTTGTGACCCTTCAACTTCTACGCTTTTGTCTTCACATGCATAAGTTTGGGCGCATTTTGCCTATGGAGGAGGACGAGATTCCTTGACCTTGTTGACTTTTTGACTTTTCTTCACCTTGGGCGCATTTTGATGTGTGTGAAGGATTTTCTTCTTCCAACGTTCTTGGGTGACTCTTCACCTTCCAATTTTTGTCTTGACATGGATGCATTTGGGCGCATTTTGCCCTTGCTGGTGGATAAGAAACTTTGACTCGTTTGACTCCTTGCAACCTGGGCGCATTTCACCCCCTGTGAAGGATAAGCTTGCATCTTGGGCGCATTTTGATGCATGAGGAGGATTTTCATGTTTGACTTTGCTTTGACCACCTTGTGAACTGGGCGCATTTCACCCCCTGAGGAGGATGGGCGCATTTTGAGGGGTGAGGCGGATTTTTCATGCCTTAGAAATTTTTTCAACTTTTCCTTCTTCCTTCTTGGGCACATTTTGGCCCTGCTGCAGGATAAAAACTTTGACTTTTGTTTGACTTTCCTGCCTTGGGCGCATTTTGCCCTGTGTGAAGGATGAACTCACATTTTCAAAAAATTTCTACGCCTCTAGCTGAGATGGGCGCATTTCCCTATGCCTGCTGGATGAAGTTCCAAACTTAGACAAATTTTCATCATCCTTCGCCAATATCGTGCCCTGCTATTTATAGTAAGTTCTCTGAATTTGCGCCTCTGAAGCTCGGATCAACCTGAAATTTTGAACGTAGCATCCTCATGACTTTATCAACTTGTTGGCACTGCCACTTTTAGTCACCCTACTATTTATAGCCTGTTTCTGAAGGTGGCTTACTATAAATAGTAAGCTCATGTCTCTGATAGCTCCCAAGCTCCGATCGAGTTGAAATTTGGATGAGGCGCTCCTCACCACGTGACCTGCTGGCTGACACTGATGCATGCAGCTGATTTACTATTTTTAGCACGTTTCCAATTTGACTTACTATAAATAGTAAGTGCTCCGTTTGACTCGAAATTTTACCAGCAGATAGCCTGAAGGACGCTGATCACGATGGTTTACATCGGTTTTCGAAGATTTTGACTTTTGATGCCTATTTTTAGGCTCCGAAGCTGGAAACCCTAATTTGTATTGCATGCGTATCAAAAGATCTCCGTTTGTCCTTGTTTCTGCAGCGCGACGCTTGTGATTCCGAATGCTGAGGCACTGCTTGAACACACCGCTAAAAATAGCAAGTTCCTATTGAGGAGAATCCTCATTTGCATGTCACACCATGTGAAGCTCTCGAAAACCCATCAGGAATCTCGACATGCAAAAGAAACCTCGACATGCAAACCTAAAAAATGCCCCCGGAATCCCAAAGTGGTCGCCTCGTTTTGCATGTTATACCGTGAAGGTCTCAAAACCGAAGGAATATCCGGACATGCAAAGAAAATCTCATATCGGATTTTGAATTCGTGCTTACGGATCGCTAAAATAGTAAGTCGCGTTTTTCCAAATTTGCATGCAAGCAATGATATACTTGAATGCGATTGATGATCGGAATCTCAAATAGCGACAAATTGCCTTGAATTTCACACTTACTAAAAATAGTAAGTACCTTGGAATCTGATGAAAATTGGCTGGAAACCCGCTGGATGTCTGCTGACAACAATATTAAGTTCAATTTTCAATTTTCTCACTTTACTTGCCCCTGAATTGGCTGAAAAGATGAAACCCTAATTTTAGACTTGGCCAATATTTCGCGTTTAAGCTCAATGACGGACACAACCCCCCGAAAGACGGACATCAGGAAAGAGACAGAGCGGGAGAGAGAAGAAAACCCAAGCCAAAAGACCGAAACGGAGCAAAAATTAGGGGGTCCCCATCTTGAATGGGGCGATGTGTGAAAAGGTCACAACAGGCAGTTATTAGGCATGATAACAAGCATTGTCCAACTGGCCATGCCCTAGGCATTAACATGCAACTTGCCAAGAGGTCAGGAGTTTAGTCACCATTGTTTTTTCTTCGAATAAGTCAGTTTTTTTGGCATCAACAATTTGTATCACACTCCATGATCCATCATCAATATGAGGATGAGAAATGAAATGGAATGTAGACTAGTCCCACTAAATACTTGGAAAGGGTAGTTGGGAAGAGAGCAGAAAATAATAAGTTCAAGAAGAAAGAAGATAGAAGGAAAAAATACAACAAAGAATGATAGTCAAAAAATAGAGAGAGAAAAGCAATTAAAATTCAAAATGTAATATTAGAGGAGGCTAATAGTATTATAGTAATGGCAACGTTAAGAGCAAAGAAAAAGAGAAGACAAACAAATAATAAAGAGAGAACGATAAAATAATAAAGGTAAAGATAATGTCAACAGTCTTAATAATGACACCAGCAAGGTGGTGATGTGGCATATAATAAGTACCACAATGAGAATTCTGATTGGTCCTATGGTTCATGTAATAAAATTTGATAAAGTTCAAAAAAATGGGTTGAGTTGACATACAAGTGTCTGAGAGTCATTGGCCATTTTTTTTGCCTATTTGTACTTGTCCATTGAATCAGCTACCCAGGCATGATTCTAGTAAGCTGGAAACATTCAAAGTTGGCATATAATCAATGGGAGCACTCCAATTAGTACATAGTCAACATCTAGTCAACAAATATGCACATGCTACACATCACAAGAAGGTGCTTTCTCACCATTTTTTTAATTCTATATGAATTTTTTAAATTTGAACTATTTTATGGGCATAATTATATTTTATGGCCATATGACCATTACTTGGTACTATTTGAGAACTTCACCTTTCCGAATTCATAACTTTTGCATAGAATTTGTTAGAGCCCATTTATGAAGCATTGTAAAGCTAGTTTTGAGCTCTAAACAGTAATATATATTAGTTGTTGGAGAATCCTTATGGTGTTTTAACATCTTTGAAGATGGAGGTTGTTCTAGGGATCTGGAGTTTATCAATATAAAGTTATCAGTATTTGGGTTCTACTATTGAAATTGTTTTGAGGACCAAAGGCAAGTAGGAATTAAAATGGCTCCATTTGCCGAAGATCAGCTTATTGGTAGTATATTAAGCCATATTGCACCTGAGTTATCTTGCCATTTAAGTAAGTCAAAAACTCCTAAAGAGATATTCGATAGGCTAAAGAAGTTGTTTGGAAAAGCTGATGATTCAAAGGTTTTCAAATTGAACCAAGAGCTATCTACACTCGATCCATTGTCATCCAAGAGAACTGAGATATATTTGTCTCGTGTGAAGGATCTTTCATTTCAACTGGAACAATGCAACAAGAACTATAAGAAGAAGAACAATATGATCAAGATTGTTCCATTATTGTTTTTGCTAACTGTAGAGCTTTTGTTTTGCTCTTAACATAGTTTATATGTTTTTGCTATTCCTTTTGGCCTCGCAAGTTCTCCCGTTGTTACCATTTTTTGGTCTTTGCTATCTGTCTCGCCATGTGTCACATTGGTGCACTTTTGAGGAGGTCGCGAGTTTCTTTTTGCTGAAAAGCGCACAATTGTGCCACATAGTGGCTGCACGGCTTTTTGAATATCGCATCACTATCGAACACGGAGTATGCCACGTGGCCTCTTTGTGGGGTTTTCTAACAAACAACTCGAGCAAATTTTGAGAAACGCCTGCCATTACGCCACGTGGCCCTTTTTTTTTCTGTCGAGCGGACTTCTACAGTGTCGAGAACGGCATTTTTGAAGAGCACTACCAGGTGTTGATGATTTTTGCCTTCTCCAAGCAGTCCTAGGTGTCACTATCCACTCGATGACGCCATTCCTGTTCACACGACAATCAGATCGGATTTCTGCCAGCCAAGGTTTTCATGGCGCCGCAATTTTTCTCTAACACAAAAGATTTTTTTAGCAACTCCCAGCTCAATTGTTACGCCAATCATCATTAATGAAGCAACTTAGTTTTTATTACTTAGGATTTCCTTGATCAGATTTGATCTTTGTTAGGAGCATTTTTGCTGCCACTTGTTAGGGTTTTTGTTAAGGCAGTGGAGAGTGCTTTTTGCTTGTTCGCTTCCCTTACCTTATAAAAGGGAATTTCTGAGCCTCTCTAACCAGTTTGAATTCTATTAGGAGATAGAAGATTACTTACAGTATTTTTACTGCCCTATATCGCTTTTGTAATCAATTTTCAAGATAACTATCTGGATCAGTTATCCGACCTTAGCATCTTTTGTACTATTTTCCAGATCAAGTAATAGAAGGAAGGTGTACTAGACTATGCCCATATGGCCTTTATCTTACATTCTATTCTCTATTCATAAATATCAATGCTGTCATTTTTTCGAATATAGTCTTGATAGTTGGTTCTTAGTTCTAGCTTTTATGTTTATCTAACTTAGACCTACAATGAATTGGATCATGTTTTGGAACTCTTTCATTTCCTGTTAAAGATATGATCATATCTCATACTATGTTGTTGGGGCGAAATAGTTCTGTAAGGGTTTCAAGCTTCACATTCAATCTCAAATTCATCCTATTCTGTCGAACCTTAATGGGTGCTTCCCACGAAAGGATTTGAATGACTTCTCTATGCTCATATAGGCCTTAGTTGTTCATTCTCCTTTCAACAATGAAGGGTCTGTGGCATTATGTGTTCATTTTATCATAATTGAAAACCCATTAGAGTTTTGAAATGTTGTAAAACCTTTTTGGCGCATCGCCTTAGTGAAGTTTTATTTCTGCATTTCCTTCTCCTTTTCACAAACAAAAAGGAAGAGTTGGCTTCTCTAAAAATCTCAGAGGTCATTCAGTGAAGCGCAAATAGGTCTCCATGTCACTGAATTTCCCATAAGGCTGTTCGGAGAGGCGCAAACTTTTATGATCAACACTAACCTAAGGACACCTTATGATATATTCCTCTTCACATTCTTCTCTACCAAAGCTGTTATGGGACACAGCTATTTACACAGAATTTACTCCAAACAATAAATACATTACAAGTATCCTCTTTTCCATGACAGTGGGATTTATCCTATATAAGCGTATGAAATCCCGGTAAAATGGGTTGCATATCATTGCAGCTGACTTTATGATGGCCATTCTTGAAACATACATGCATATAGGGCACCATAAGCTATAGAACAAATCCCTGAGATCATGTACTGGACAAGTCGGTATTATTAGAAATGATAATTCGTGTATAATCCCTGTCTAGTTATTGCATCACCTTAGCTGGTTTAAAAGTTACATGCATTAATGAATATTCAGTGCCGCTGGAATTATACAGAAGTAGCTGCCTGTGTATATGAGCACTGCTATATTTCGTGGCAATAGCGAATCTAGCCAACAGAAAAGGATATATTGATGAGTTCTAGGTAAATTCAATCTTGTTCCCAGAGTTCTAAAGTTGATAAGGTGCAAGAAAGCAATACTGTAGTTGCTGAAAGATTTCGACAACAATTGCCTATCACTGGCCTTTGGTGCATCTATTGAAGGTTTGGCTGTCATTTTACATGTCTCTAAAGGTAGGTCTTGCTGCACACATAATACTGATGTCTAGCCTATACATGTTTTTAGACTTTTAGTACTTGAGTGCACTTGCGTCATGCGCTTGATTCAAAAACTTGTATAATTTATTTCCAAAGCCTATTTCTAAAACTATGAACTGTGGAAGCCTGCGATGTTTAATTCCTCCTTTTGTTTTATTGCATGCGTTTTGGCCATTGAATGGAAGCTGGTCTTTTAACATTCGATGATTTCTGAAGTAAAGAACAACCATTGCCAATTTCCGCTCACAAACAACTGGATCAAATTAAACTAGACGCAGCTCAGTCCAACAGTAACTCAGTCAGCTATGTCCCCTTAGGCATATATAGCACTCAAGAATGCTCCTTGCTAAAGGATTAGAATGCACATGTTGACTTTACTAACACTCCCGCACTATCTTGTTTTTGGAGTTGTCTTGAAGCAACTTCATTGACCCATTTGTATTCAGGTATTAAATATGCCTAGCAGAATTTTAGAGCTGATTTTGGAACTTCCAAAGACAATACGCAATGAATCTTGGGCATGTTAAAGAGACCGAACTAATTAAAGCTTTCAGTTGTACACAACAGATTAACAATAGTTCGGGCAGAACAATCTACACTAACCATAATGCTCAAGAATCCTCTCCGAAAAGCTAAAGCTCGCAATTTTATTTGGTATTACTTGTCCATGCCTCTTTCGGTGAAGCTTTACCGTGGTGTTATATAAACCAAGATTGAAGCTTTATTTTTATAACCTGGAATAAGAAAATTAGTACAGCAAACTATACCTGAAATTTTAGAGTAGGATAAAACTTTTTCCTGGGTCGTTTGTGTTTGTCGAAGTATAGTCTGAATTTGTTGGTCGAACGGGATTTGGAGGAGAATTGGCAGGTGCATCTGTTGTTTATCCTCCATGAACAGCCTGAGTGACATAATGAGATTATAACCGAGAGATCGCTAGAAGTTGAAGGAATGCGACAGAGGTTGCCAATTGCAGGAACGAATGAGATTTGCCTGTGCATTCTTTGAACACTCTGCCCTCCACCTTAACACCCCTCGTAAATCCAGAATAAACAGTAAAATATATTTCGTCGCTAAATGAAAAATACATAGGCCTAGGTATCTGGTATAATTTGGATAAACTGAAAAGTTACTTGAGGGTATCATTTTGAATTATTGTCGGGGTCAAAATGCGCCTCGAGTTCGAATGGGGTTGGTCTATTCGGTAAGTGAGGAAGCATCCGCTCGACTCATAATATCGTGGACATGTGGCTAGAGTATTTAAATAAACATAACTAGCTATGGGAAACATACCAATTGCTGCTAGGGCTAATTTCGTGCATCCGTAGAGAGTGGAAAATAGGTCTGATTTTTTTGTTTTTTTTGGTTTGTTCGTAAGCGAGTTATAAGCTTAAAAAGAAAAATTTGGTTTGTGGGTACTTAAAACGCGTCTTGTCATATCTGTAAAGTGAAAGGTGGTCAAAAGGGTGTTTTTAGACCTCCATCCGCTACATCTTTACCACTTCATTGATACTCATTCATTAAAAAGCCTATTTCTAATTATCAATAAACCTATTTCAACTTGCATTTGTATGTGGGCCCGCTCATTTTTACACATGGGGCCGCTAGGAGGTGGTCGCTTTAATCTCAACCCGACCACATTACCATGTTAACCACATGCCCCATATGTGTTCATCAAACCACGCGTATGGGTTTACCTAACCGCGGGTTGTTGGGCATCTTTAAGCCCTAAACTTATCATCTCTCGCAGTTTTCTTCCCAGTTTTTATTTCCTTCTATATTCTCTCATCGTCATCGCGACCTCCTTCAACCTTCGCCACTTCTGTTGGCTCCCTTCTACTCCAGGTAACATCTTCATGTCTTTTCCCCTGTAATATTGTTTGTTCAATAATGGGTTTTTGTTGGCGTCAACGGTGTTTGCGTGCATTTTGGTGTGTTTTACAATCATTTCTCTATATGGCATTGAGGGTTTGACTGTAATCATTTTTCATTACATACTTTGTGAACGAAATTTGATCCCTCATGAATTATTTTGTCTATGGCATCGAGGGTTTGACTACTATGAATATTTTTGACGTCATACTATGAACTAATCACATAGAATGTGATTTAAACAGAGCATTGTCGGATTTTTGAAGGATGTAATCATGAAATTTAATGGGTATATTGTTTTTGTCGGTATAATCATGAAATTTATTGGGTTTACAGTTTTTGCCCCAAATTATTGAAGGGTTTCAAGATACGGGTTAATGGGTAGACATTTTCTTTTTTTAGTAATTATATTTTGCACATGAAATTAAATGGGTATATAGTTTTTGTTGGATTCTCTTCGAATCCCTACATTATAATCATGAAATTTAATGGGTATACAGTTTTTGTCTCAATTTATCGAGTGGTTTTAGGATTACAATTTGCAGACAATTATATATATACAATCATGTCGTGTAGGGTTTCATCATATCAAGCCATGTAGGGTTTCATCACATGAAGCTTCACAGACAATGATATATATACAGTCATGTTGTGTAGTGTTTCATCATATCAAGCCATGTAGGGTTTCATTACATGGACCTTAACATGAGCCTCTATCAATGTCTGCCATTTAATAATGCCCAAGTTTCTTGCCATATATCCCTATAACTCAATTATCTTTAATAAACACATTGGCATTATTAGTTTAATATGCATGTGCAAAGAACCCTGAAAGGAATATAATAGCTAACTTGGATTAGCTAGCCCCTGAAAACTCAAAATAAAGCAGTTACTTTGTGTTTGTTCATATCCTCATGGAAACCCATAGATGCTAAAAATATCATCCAACTACAAAAAGGTAAAACCAGTGATGGTCCAAGCAAAGTTTTCTCATGAAACATCGGTCAATGAGTTTGACTCGAAACTACACGGTTGAATCTTGATAGCAATATCTTAATTAAGTTTTCTTTCTTCAACTTAGAAAGTTTGCACCTAATTAATGCTCCTCTTTGCAGTAGAGTATTTCAACGAGAAGGGTCATTCTAGAGATTCATCACACGGTCAGAAAGAATTCTGGAGAGATCAATTAATTTTACTATCTAGGTAATCATTTTGTACACAACTCTAAACAACTTAATGATTTGTGGAAAGAAATGTAAGCAATAAGTAAAAAAATCAAAAACCAACTTTTTAAAGAATAAAACAAACCTTAATCTCGGCAAGCATGACTTTAAACCGATCAAAGTCATTTACTGCAGCTCTTCGTTTTTGCACAATTAGTTTCCTTCCCCATGAACTATTCTCCCATCGCTTCTGAACCTCTGTTAAATAATAACAATGGATAGTCACTATGCAGCTGCTAACATCCATAACAACCTCCATATACTTTGCTTAAAGTTTTATACTTGCTTTCTCCATAGCCTCAATCAACACTTTCTTTTTTGGTATCTTAGGGAAGTCAATTTTGATATCAGTTAAAGAGAGCATCTTGAAGTCAATTCTAATATCAATTAAAGAGAGCCTTTGGTATCTTAGGGATGTCAATTTTGATATATATATATATATATATCAAATTATATATGTATAATCTTACATAGATATTTGATATAGATATATCTCTATAAGATTATACATATGTAATCTGATTATATATGTAATCTTATATATATATATATAAAAGATTATATATATGTATATATAAATATATATATATATATATGTATATATAAATATATATATATATATATATGTATATATAAATATATATATATATATGTATATATCAGATTAAAGATATATACAAAATATAAACATATGTATATCAAATTATATATATTTCCAATTTATATAACCTTGATGTATTTCATTTAAACAAATAAAAGCTAGGACTACATGAATTTGTTTGTAAATATGCATACACAGTCTGAATGTAAGGGTGCACTCTTAAGCCTTCTGTGATCATGTTTGTTTATGTTTCGGATTTTCAAACTCATATTTATGCTTCAATAACAAGTTCACATATACATATTTATATATTTAATCTAATCTAGATATCTATGTATATAAGATTAAACAGATATATATATCTATATATACAAGATTAGATATATGTGTATATATATAATCTTATATACATAGATATATATCTATATAAGATTATATATAAATGTATGTGTGTGTGTATATATAATCCATATATCAGATTATATATACTAAGCAGGATGAAGGATAATCTCGCTTAGTGTATATAATCCATATACATAGATGTATGTGTGTGTATATAATCCATATATCATATTATATATATAAATGTATGTGTGTGTGTATATAATCCATATATCAAATTATATATATTTGCAATATATATGACCCTATATATATTAAGCGGGATGAAGGATAATAGAGGTGAAAATGAGGAAGAAAATTGCGAGAGATGATGAGTTTAAGGCTTAAAGATGCTTGGCAACTTGTAATTAAGTAAACCTATATGTGTGGTTTGTTGAACGCATATGTGGCATGTGGTTAACATGGTAATGTGGTCGGGTTGAGATTAAAGCGCCCACCTCCTAGCGAACTCATGTGTAAAAATGAGCAGGCTCACATACAAATGCAAGTTGAAATAGATTTATTGATA
>VDFB02012907.1:0-10740 GCA_007258455.2 Sequoia sempervirens | reverse complement strand
CAATGCATTTGTAAAGACTCATGTATTCTTGATATTGGCATGGAGGATAAAATTTGAGGAATATCAAAATAAATGCAAGGAGAGAAGAGAACTAAGGCCTGATAGGTCAAATTAGGACAATGACAAAGAAGTGAAAGCTGAACTAATAGAAGAGTTCAAAAATATCACTCCTGAAGAAGGAAGACAACTAGTGAATAAGGGTAGTGTTTTGATTTTGCCTGAATGGGACATCACAGATGTAGTGGCTTTCAATGCCATTATGAAGTCCAAGAATCCTTTTCAGGATTCTGAAGAAGAAGTTAAGGCAACATTACAAAACTCTACCTTTAGTGAAGAATATGAGACCTTGGCAATTTTGGCATTGGCTCCACAAGGAAGAAAGCTAGATATTGTTGATATTAATCCAAATTTCAAAGGAGGATTAATAATAAAGAGCGCTTCAGATACTACAACAACCGAAGCCACTAGTTTAACTGTGAATGTGGCCAAGTTGGCCCAAAAGACTATTGAAAGGGAGGAGGCTGAAAGAAAGAGCCTAATGGAGAAGTATAACATTTTAATTGAAGAATATAGTAAAATATAACAGAAGAATGTTGAGCTGCAAACTGAAGTAGATAGGTTCAAGTATAGACATACTGGGGAAACATCCAATGCTCCACAAACCAACACATCACCTCCTACAGTAGGGTCAATGCCTCATGCTTCTCCAAATGTTTCTACACTAGGGTCTCCCATTCAAAATCCTGCTCTTACCCCTCCTCTAGAACAAGTCGATGAACAAACAGAGTGCTCTGTTGATCCAACAAAGAGGAAACTCATGCAAGAAATTGATCAATTACAGACATCACTAAGGGTAAAAGAGAAGGGTTTTCTTTCAAAAGAAAAAGAAATTGTTACTCTTATTTTGGAGCATTTAAATGAAAAGGTGGATAATAAACTGCCCTTTATACATTCTTTGTATTCTTTGCTATTTGAAGCGATAAATAATATTGATAGGGATCAGGGGATAGTGATTCCAATAATTCAAAATTGGATCCCTAGGGAAAATAATCTAGATGTTATGACTAAAGCCTCAAGGTTTGATGCAAATAACAGGCCCCAATCATTGAAGCCTACTTATATATTAGTTAAATCATTGCAAAGTTTTCAAACCTTACCAGATAATCTAAGTAGGAAGATTAGGGAGTTGGTAAAGAACTTCAATGATTGGGGTAACACACTATTACCTAATATAACTAATGAGCAGGTGGAAATCAAAACACTCCAACAATGGCAAGATCAAGCAAGTAGAGTTATCAATAATCAAATTAAAAAAATTTATGATGACTTAGATTATGATTTGTTGGTAAATTGTATGGATAAGATTATTGGTACTGGCTCATTTTTAGAATCTTTTGAAAGAGATGCTAATCAGGTAGCGGTAAAGAATTTGCCTTATAGTACAAAGGTAAAAGAGGTGATTGATTTTGACTAGCCAACTGACGAAGAATACCAGAGGTGGGTGGCTAAGTATTTGAATGATGATGAGTAAAAAGAGTGGGCTACAAATAGGTGGCAAATTAGATGATATGGTTACAACATTTCCAGTTTTGTATGGATGACTTTCTTAGTGTGTGTTTCATGTGGTTTTTTGTTATTGTATCAACCTTCCTCCACCGACATGATGAACAAGAATATGCTCCAGGATTATTGTTGTTGTAATTATTTTTCAACAAGAATATTTTTCAAGGTGGTGGCTATTGTAACAAATTTTGGAATATCATTAGGTCCTCCAATTAACTAGTGATAGGTGTACTTTCTGGCCCAGTGCTTGTTTGCTCTTTCATTTTCTATAAGAAGGATTTTAAGGCCAGAAGTACAGGTTAGCAAGTTAGATAAAAAAATTTGAGTCTAGGTGAAGTTGCATAGCGAATTGTAAAGTCCAATGGTTTTAGAGAAATGCAATTTAGGTTTTGAGTCATAATGTAATAGGTTTTGATTTCATAGAGATTTAATGTTGTATGACAGTACTAGCATTTGAGTTGAAATAAAAATTCAAGCTTATGTCTCTCCATTGTACATGCATATCTGAACTTTGAATGAAATAACTAAGGGTTGTTTTATCCATCTCACTGTTGTGGTGTGTATGATTCTATTTTAGCTTTAATTCAAGGAATTAATCAAAATGCTTGAATGGGATCATAGGCGGATATGTGTTGTATAAGGATTTGATAAGTAGTCCTGGGTTAGAATGCACACTAATGAAATTGTAATGCAATATTGTCAGGGATCTTATATGTGATGTATTAAATCCGTTATAAACCTCTAGATGCTTATGAATTTGACTCTTACGATATATGGCACTGATCTAAGTTGGAATTATTCGTGTAGTTCAGTATTTGTCTGTCTTTGTCTAGAGCTTGCTACAAATTGAAAATCATTGACTATCTTATACAATGGATTGTGTTTAGTTATCTCATGCTCCAGATAGTTGATATTGTCTATGAACAGCCAATTCTAGTTGATATTATCTTATTGTGTTGAGCTATTAAGTGAGACCATCTACTATTGTTAATGTTGTTTATAATAATGGTGCAGAGGTTGTAAACACATTAAGGGATCACCCTCCTAGGTCTTGCAGAGCCCAAAGTGTATAAGGCTTTTAAAGTCCTCGTCAATTGGTCCAGATCCTTTGAGTTGCCTTCGATTGGAATTGGCAATTCCATAGGTATATTAGAAGACAACCCTAATTACATTGTAAAAAGAACCAACATACACATCAACCACTGAACAACCACCTCTACAACTGACTTTTTAATCTTTATGATCACATGAAACATAAAACACACTAATTTCAAGGATTTTAACATCACTATTGAAATGTTTTAATTTTTGACCTTTCAAATATTAAAATGTACATCATTAAATTAATCATGTAATGGCATAAAAATTAAAAACATCATGAATTAATTATGAAACCACATAAGTCAAATATAATTCTATCAATAAATTAATATCAAATAGATAATATAATGAAGTAACTTATATATTTCAATGTCATTGATCTTCTTCTTCATCCAACTCTTTGCCTGTATCATCCAATCTAGATTCAACATTGTAAGGATTGGTCATATCATCGTCACTGTCATCAATATCAGTTTCAATAATGTCATCATCCACACAGATGTCATCTTCATGAACATTAACTCCTACATCATCATCATCTAGTTTCTCCTCTTCGACATCTTCGTCAAGGACATCATCAACTAACCATTGATCCTGATCATCATCTACATCATCTTCTAGTTCTTTGGTATCTTCTTCTTCCACTACATTATACTTTACCAACCTTCCTTTTGGATCATGTCTAACAACAAATGACCAACCCGGTCTACCTGGAAGAACATAGGGCTCATTTCCAGCTCACTCAATCAACCTTGTATTAACCATGGTAAATCCATTAACATGTTCAATAATAGTTCTCTCAGGATCATTTTCATTCAATCATAGCCTATACCATAGGACGACAAAGAAAATTAATCAACAGGACTTAAAGTCACACTCAAGTATATCATCCAAAATCCCATAGTATCGATTTTCTGAGACTTCTGGATGTATGTCGCTTCTAGATGAAACATTAGTCACCTGAAAGACTGCAGTTATACCATAATCACAAGTTTTCCTCATGTCATCCAACATTTTGATTCAAAATTTATGACATTGCACCACATAGCCTTGTGGTGTTTCACCTGCAATATGTCAAACATGTAAAAATTATTGCAATATTGTTAGTTGATAAACATATTTATTCTTGGCCGAATGTATGCAAAGAAAACAATCTCAACATATATATACATCAATATAATTGAAAATAATTAAATAATATGGGTGATTAATATATTTATACGTACCTATTTATCTCTTAAACCATATGCCAAATCAATTTCCCTTTGTGTAACATTGGAATTTCCATTACGATGAGCTTCTTTAACCAATGAAGCCACACCTTCCCATGTTAATGTGCAACTAGATTGTTGACATCGTTCAATCCATACCGTCATCCAATCAATATTGTTTGCAACATACAAATATAGTGCATCCCACTCTCGATCAACTATATCAAAAAAATTTGAAATTCACAAATGACGTATAATTAGTTAATTACCACTGTATACAACTTTAATTTATAATAATTTATATTAAAGATTAATAATTAAATAAGTACAATATACATAAAAACCAAATGTAAAACGTATTCTAATTAATCTCCATGACCATATTATAATTACCCCACTTTCCTCAATCTACCTTTCCCCATCAGGTACTCCCCTTTGAACTTGTTAATGGAGTTGGGATCCCAAATGTGATCTACATGGATCTTTGCTACAAACTTAAGAAGATATTTAGTAATGTACACCATGATCTGGTATACCATATATCCCTCCACCATATAACCCTCAGGATGTGCTCTTTGTCTAACCAAAGCCTTCAAAAATTTCAAGTGCCTCTCAACCATCCACACCAACCTTTGGTATGTGCATGATCATCATGGAAAAAATAGACCTTTAAGTGGCAAAAAATTCAAAAAAATCAAAGTTAGGCAATTTGAAGTAAAAATTTGAATAAGTTATCTATATTATTTCAAAAATATGTAAGAATAGGAATTTTGTAGCAACTGGAATCGTAGGCTCTAAACTACTGTGCCTGTTTAATAAAAAAAAATCTATTTGGTGAAAATTTGAAAATTTCAATGCAAAGGGTACTAAATTTGAAAAATAGCATGCAGGTGCATGTCTCCACTCAATCTCTAACCACAATAAAATTATAATATTTTTATATGATTTAGATATAAGTAGAGGACCTATTCCCCGATTTCCGATTTGGCTATTTTTTGTAATTAAATAGTTAATTATGAATTTTTTATTACAACTTTTTAAAAATATAAAACTCATATGTCTCCACCCTTTAACTTGGTCAAAACTTCATGAAATTCTGAATTTCTTTTTTAATCCTATAGTGTGAAGCATGAATGTGATTAATATATTCTGGATTGAAAAAATCGTTATATCAGTTTGAAAGCTACAAAAATTCAATCAAAATTTATCAATCAAGACTTTAGTCAGATTTTGAATAGAAAAATGAATAATAATACCATAAAATCTAAAAGCAAAAATATAATTTATATCAAGAAACATATAACTTCCTGTAAAAACTTTCGTCTATCAATTTGTGTAAGAAAAATAGTTGTCGTACCACATACCCACTATATTGCCACTTTTTGGCCCATCATGATCCTGCACATTCCCCCTTGTGTGTACAAGTCTACACAATTCAATCTCCTCAACTTGGTGTATGAGGTAGTGTTCTTGTGCATTGAAAAATGTCGAAGGTAGACACTTTTGCGTTTCACACATTAGACGAGGAATTTTTCTCTTCCAATAATTTATGTCTTCTTTATGGATTTCTTTAGATGGAAACCATCTACAAGTGATTCAAGGTGCAAATATATTAATGAGATTTAACAAAAATATACAATATATTACATAACAAGTAAAAAAATGGCAATTATAAGGTCTATATAATGAATTGAACAAATATCACTACTTACCTCATGTATTTTCCAAGATCATATATAACTTGCTTGACATTGTTGTTGAAGTTGTTTGGGAGAGATAGAGGTAGAACATACTACAACAATTATAAAATGATCTTTTCATTATTTTTCTAAAAATAGTAAACATAATACACTGAAAATTACATGCAGTATACAAATATATATATAATATACTAGAATAATTTCCTTAATGAAGGTATGCCAATCATGCATTTTCATCCCTGACCCAAATTCACCTTTCTTTATTATGATATTGTTTATGTTTGCAGCAAATCCTATGGGAAATTGAATTTTTTATATGACTTATTTTATAGCATTGCTTTGCTGCTCCATTAATAACCAAGGAAGTGCACTTATATTAATTTGGTATACATCGCTATTTAATTGAATGACATTTTTCATTGCATGATTGGCTTCCTAAATGTCACTACAAATTTTGACAATTTTTTCTTTGTCATACCTTCCATCCAATATTTTTCATAACGTTTCTATTATATTCTTTCCAATATACTGTATCAAACAAATGCTGTAATTGTATAATTAATATTAGAGCAAACTCTTAACAATAAATTCTGTCTTAGATAACTTTTTCATCCTCGTAATCCAGCCATTAACACTTGATCTACCTTCATGAAGCTAGCTATAATAAAAAAAATTCACACGACAATCATTGTCAATTACAACATGAGTAAACACAACATTAAATATAAATATAAATTTCTAACATATCGCTATACATAGGTAAACAATTTGATCCGATGTATAACCTTGATGATTAATTCTATTATATTCCAACTTCCATAGGCGCAGGTGTCATTCTTGTAGCTTTGATGTAGTCTCTTTCCCATTTGAAAAGATGTTTCTTCAGCAAGTCTGACACTTATGATTTCTATGGAGGAAGTGCCTATACTCATCAAACACCTACTCTCCTAAACTTGTTGAACGACGAGATTTCATCTTTGGACCACAAATTGGACATGCAAATTTTCCCTTTGTTTGAAGACCTACAAGATGATATATAATTGGATTAAATATGTCAATTTCTATAATTATATATAATGAATAGATTATTTTAAAAATATTTAGGATATCTACTTCATCAAATTAAATATTGTTAAAGTGTAGTCGAATGTTGTAACATACCACAAAAATGTGTTAGCCATGGGGCATCATGAATTGTCCATACAAGCATTACATGGAATTGAAATTGTCTTGGTCCTATTGGTCTAGAGACGTCATACATAGTGACGCCATTCCATAACTTTAGTAACTTGTCAATAAGAGGCTCGATATATACATTCATATCTTTAATTTGGTACTTACCTAGTTGAATGAACATAAACATTACATAATTATTATAACCATTCTTTTACCTATTATATATATAAATTAATGGCCACTTTTAAATACAATTAAAAAATATAATTCATTATGCAACAAATAAGACAAATGAGATGCTACTATGCTAAAGAAAATTGATGTAAACAAATACCTAGAACAATCATTGACAACATTATGTGCCCCCTCTTTATTGACATCCATGGAGGAATGTTATTGTTGATAACAAAAATAGGCCACACTAAGTAAATAGATCTCAACTCTCCAAATGGATTGATACCGTCTGCTCCCAATGAAAGTTTGAGATTACGAGGTTCTTCTTTAAAGTGTGGCCATTTTTCCTCCATGTCCCTAAAATGCAAAACTATCCCACACATTCAAGAATGTCATCTACTTCTATTATGTGTGCATGGTAATCCATAACCAGCTAATATTTCACACCCAAACAATCGCTGCATACATGGAACAATGAGAATATAAGTGGTATTGTCTTGTGATAACCCTTTTCTCTGTAGTTGATCTCATTTGATATCCAATCGACATGACATCTCGGCATTCCTCACAAGTAAAATCCATGTTGTTTATGATATACACATGATCATTTACACATGCACAGATATACCTATTCCTGAATATTTTAGAGCATAGCAATTTCAGAGGAAGAGCCTGAGGAACTGGGGGCCACTAAATAATGGCATTGGGGCATTAGGCAGGACAGATAGGGCAGATGGTCTCGGAAGTGGCGTTGCGATGAACTAACAACAATTAAAATAGATGAAAAAAGATGACATATATGACATACCTTAACATTCATGAGATTGATATGTTGGATAAACCATTCATAACCTTCAAGTTCACCAACAACAATACAACAAGGAGAAGAGTTGTTTGGGAGCCTTCATAAAGGGGCTTGTATGCCTTCTCATGTATAGGTAAATCATGAACATCATCAAATTCATCTCGATCATCATGATCAGCCATGCCACTAAATGTGTCATGGATCAATGTATTTGTACCATCATCTTCAACTGTGTTTTCTGGTGCATGATCATCTTCTTCCATAGGATCATTAACTTCATCTTCGATATTCATAGCTCTGTGTTCCTCTGCTTTCAAAACCACATTCTTGGGGCCATAATAATCCATATCATGTGCCCTAAGACACCTCACCTTTATAATAATGATAGACACAAATAAACCATGATCATGATCAAGTGATTTTATATATATATATAATGTTAAAACGATATAAAAATTTACAAATTCAATCAATATAAACACATATAATGAAAAACTTACCAATGGACAATAATCATGCCCCCCTTCAATGTGACCATGTTGCCTATAATGTTTCTCAACTATTGTAATTAAAATTCTTCTCATTTTTAAGCCATTGTAATTATTGCAAGGACAATAACATTTCCCAACACCCTTTCTTTTCAATTTAGCCCACAATCTATCAAGTGTCTTCATTTTGTCCTGGAATAATATTATCTGACATGATTTTTCTTTACCAAGCTTGAATATTTAGATCTTCAAAAAATATCAAACTCACACTCCAATAATTTTTAATCATAGACAGGTAACAAAATCTAATAATTCTGATATTTTACACCCAAAAAATTTAGCATGCAACCACCCCTACAAAAGAGAATATAGTATGAAGTTAATGGCCCCAAAAAACACTTTAAAATGCTAATTCCAGAACTTATTAAATTTTGATTTTACTATGATTTCCAACTGTTAGACTCCTAAAATCAGAATATTGAACTTGGACAACAAAATTTGGAAATGAAATTATGAAAATGCACAAGTCTAAAAATGAAATCTGATGAGATGTTGCTTTAAAATATGATTTTCAAACTTGGAAGTACAAATCTGGCTTCACAAATGAATTCTGGAAAAAGACAATCACTACCCTCAACCTGGTGGTAATAGCAAAACACTGTTGCAATAAATAGTCAAACTCACTTTTATTTATGTCGGCCACAATTTTATTTTTGAATGTTCATCAAAATAAAAAACTTCGTTGAAATTTTGACGAACGTCGGCGATAAAATTTAAAATAAAATAAAATTACACATTAAAAATATCACAAGTACCCGACAATACATCTAATTATACATATTTTGTTGGAAACTTTCGTCATATTTTGCAGTCAAATGAGTTAGTGAAGCCAAGCCCATCTAGAAGGGATGGACTTCTTCATCATTATCAAGGTTGTAAATCCAAGCCAACATTAAGAAGGTAGACTACGTGTCTTTCTTGAACTTTCTACATGCAAGAGGAAAAGACAAGTGATTTCTCTTCGATCTTTCCTTTGTTTCTTCCTCATAAATGTTTCCTTTCTTGGTTCTTTCCTCCCAAAAATTTTCCATCGTTTCCTCATCAAATTGTTTAGTGCCCCATGTTTGAGGGATACACAACATATCCCATATGGCCACTGCAAAAATTGTAACTTTGATCATGTTGCCAACTATAGATGGTGAAATATGCAAATTGCTAAAACCTCCAACACACATTAGCATGGTTAGTTTAAACAAAGAAAATAACATCTCTATGAAATAATACATCAATTCTTCCCAAATGTAAATAAATGACAAAAATTAAGCTAAATAAGCATATGAAAAACATGAAGTATGTTTATCTCATAGTGGATTGGTGCTATTGTGGAAAATAGCCCTTTCCCAACACTTGATAGATAAGCTAGATGATGAAATGCCTTGAAGATGGAGTGATGGTGGGAAATATCAGTTCTCTTGAAGAGAGTGACTTTGCATAGGGTTTGTGAATCAAGTTGTGGAGGATTTGATAATAGATGAAGCTTTCATTTCTAGATTATTTTGATGAGAGAATGGCCAAATGGATGAATGTGGGACAAAGAAAAAGCCAATGAAAAGAGGCCACTTGTCATCATGTGATAGGCTTGAGGATGAGCACATTTTGGCCAATGTGCCAAAGAGAGGAAGATTTCAAATTTGAATTTGAGAGTAAATGTTGAGTTTGACTTGTGCAAGGGACATGTGAGAGACATGTAAGGCCTCATAAATGCTTTGTTGGATGTACATATCCACTTGTTTTTTAATTCAAATTTGAGGGAATATTCCTCAAAGATGCCATGTTGATGGAAAATGCTAAATTTATAAATGAATTAAAATGATTTATTGGTGCAAGTGGAAAAATCTAGAGGATGTGATGGGTGGTTAGGTTAGTTTAATCAGGATTAGATTAGCTTAATGATGCTTAGGTGAGTTTGACCTATTTGACTTGAATATCTGGATTTATTTACATCAACAAGGGATGGGATATGCATTTGGAGATTTAATTAAATAAAGTTTGGTTTATTTAATTAAAAGGTTGATGTTTGATTTATTTATTTTAAATGAATAACCTTAGAAATGAATTAAATAGTCTTGATTTACTTGGTGAATGGATTTGCTGAGTTTGATTAATTTAATGAGCAAATGAATATGAACTAAGTGCATAATTTTAATTTTGCATGTCTACATTTTTCCCCTCTTTGAAGCAATGTACTTGTTGTGTTGGTTCAAAGAATAAACTTGCCGCGATCAAAATGCAAAAAATTTCTTATTTTTTCGGTTGCCCCAGCGGAAAGAAGTACACTAGTACATTGCCCCCTCGAGAGATCGAGCGAAAAGATTCCATTTGAGGGTTGATCTTGCGATAAAAACGTTCAAAATGGATGGTTATGGATGATGATGCAAATGAGATGATTTTAAGATGCTTAGAATAATAAATCTATATTATCCTAAACAACTTAAATGATGATATGATGTGAGATGGGTGAG
>VDFB02012906.1:0-10983 GCA_007258455.2 Sequoia sempervirens | reverse complement strand
GAGATTGATGATTACAGTTCTGGCCAAAATGCTTGATTATATAGGCAAGAGAGAAAACCTAAAATGCATAAGATGTTGCCATGTGTCATGATCTAACAACATGTGACAGCATGTGAACCCTATCTAGGAAATTATTAAATGTTGAGATAAGTTCTAGAAGGACAACTCATCTTCTAGAATGAATCTTATCCCTACAAAATAGGAAGGGAAGATTATCCCATTTATTAAATGATTTATTAAAATCTAATCTAGGACTAAATGATATATGACCTAAGTTAACTTATGCTAGTGTAATAATTGATTTAATTACACTAACAAGAAAGAAATGTGTAGATGCACATCACAAAGTCTTGAAGGAATTGAAGGATGTTCAAGATTGTGAAGAAGATGCACAAGAATTAATATCTTATTGTCTTAATTGGTCTAACTGGACAAAAAATACAAAGAATGAAATGAGTCAGATGAAATTCAGATAATTACTCAAGTAGATGTTTATAATTTAGCAAGTGATTGGAACAATCAGAAATGGTCTTACATCATAAACTGCAAGACAATTTCTTTAGCTTTAACAAAATCTAAGGATAGAGACAAGCAAGCAGTATATGACACTAAGAGACTTAGTAAAGATAAGGCACATTCCTATATCGAGTGCCCTTGCTAATGTTGACAAACTATTAGAAATAAATCTCAGCCTAAACACTATGGAAGAAGGAATAGAGTCTCTAACAAAGCTTGAAGTACTATGCAAGACTCTAGTACATGCAAAAATATTTTGGGAAGAAGGAAACTCTACCTAGAAGGATACTTTGAAGAATCTCAAGGGATCTACATCTTCAGGTTGATCAGTCTTAATTTTTTTGATCAATTTTATTTTTGAAGATGATGCATATATACAGATATCCAAGGGAAATATATTGGACCCCTACATGAACTTTTCCATTGATGTCAAATGGGGAGAGATAATGGGAGAAGAAAAACATTTTTTTAAACACATTTTTGATGATTGGAAAACTCTTTTTGGAAAGTCAAGGTTAATTTTGAAAGGGGGAGTTAAGGTTAGGAAGAAATGAGTTTTGATTCATGATATGGAAATTTTTTTTGATATGCATGTTGTCATCAATGAAAAATGGGGAGATTATTGGAAGTTTGGAAGTCTATCATTGTTGATGCAACTTGACAACATGAGCATGAAGTTTGCATACATCAGTTGATTCAGTTGACCTAGTGTTGTCATTGATGTCAACATAGTGGGGGAAGTATTTTTGGTGTCATTTGTATAGTACTATCGATACTAAAAAAGTTGATCTATCAAAAATTTAGCTAAGTGTTCTCTGCTAGATGGTGTTGTGGTTTAGTGCATTAGTTTTTGGGTCCACACTTCACCGCAAGAAGAGGTATAACTCTGTAATTTTAACCATATCATTATGACTAGATCATACAACCATATCTAAGATCTCGAGAAGTTTCATGAAGAGTACTGGAAGATATCAATGACAGAGTTCAAATCTGTATATCATTGTCATCTCTCTGTTCAGTATACCAGTGTAGGAGATTTCACATTTTCACATGAAGAATGTTTTAATGCTACGGTTCTAAAGGTAGTCTCATTGATGTCGAAAAAATGAGAAACTAAAGAAAGATCAAATACGGAAGGTTCATGTATTGGGAAAAGTGTGTATGTTTGGAAGTTTTTGTGATTAGGTCCAATTCCTGGCTGATCTAATACATGATATGTGTTGAGAAGATTAAATATACATTGTGGATGTTGGTTGGATCTATTTTAGATCCATGCCGACCTAAATCAAGTATTGCACATTTTTCTTGGGCATGAAGTGATTTTGAATCTTGTGTAGTGCCGACAATAGCTATTTTGGATTTTTTTTTTACATCTAATTAGGTCGACCTAATTGATGTGTGCGAATGTATTTGGGTATATATATGAGATATTTTGGAGTTGAAAAGTGGTTAATGAATGAGCAAAAAATGAAATATTAGGTGTGAGTGGTGTTGTATGATGTGAACATGTGAATTTAGTGGTAAGAGTTCAAAATTAGAGTAGAGTTATTGAGCGATTGCTAAGTAGTGTAGTATTTCATATTTAGAGCTTCAAAGGAACTGAAATACAACACAAGAGAGGTGCATTTTGTATTAGTTCATACCTTGGATATGGTTTCACATTTCTTTGCATTAGAATTTAACTTCTGGTCAGGAGCTTTATACCTGGATAGTGTGTCCCGGGCAAATTGAGCCCCTGTAATATGCTATATCCAGATATAATATATTGTGAGCTAATCCTCACCATGGTTTTTCCAATTTTGGGTTTTCCACATAAAAATCTTGGTGTTCATGTGTTTTGTGGATGATTCATGCTTTTATTTCCTATTTCAGTTAATATGGTTTGGTGATTGAATTTGCATTGTTCAAAAGTTATAGAATACTAATTCACCCCCCTCTCGGTATTCTAAATGTTCAACACATACATCATGCATATCATTCGAATATTAGAAAAGTACAAAAAAAAATCATATATGCATATCACCCACATCATGTCATCACATCCTACATCATAAATCATTAGCATCATTGTAATTGCATAATCATCAATGCATCCACATCATAATCATGATCGTAGACATAATATAGAATCATGAACATCATGCACAACATTAGTAGAAACCATGCACATCAATAGCCACATCAAAAATCATGTCATCTCACATATCATCATCAAAAAATGCAAATGTCATAGAATATCATCATCATAAGGTGTGTGATACAATCAATACATCATAAATACATATGTACATGAGGATCAAAAGGTCGATGAATGTATACATATCAATTCATGTCTACATCAAAGATACATCAAAATATACATCAATATGAGTGAATATCTATCCACTCTTGTGCTCCTCTTGGTTAGGAGGTAGCCTCATATCCTACTCCTGGTCTTCCATGCCCTAGAGATCTATGTGCATGTTAACTGTGGGGGGTGACTTCTGAGGTTGTAGAATATTCCTCTATGTATGATGCGAGGACCGACTAATAGAACCACCCACTAATCGACTGGAATTTTCCCCCATGGTTGTACTTTGAGCTGTAAACTTCGGTAGCATTTGCTCTTGTAGGACAAATGCCTCATAAAGGATCTTGTAATAGGTAACCTCCTTTGTAAGGAATGATCTCTCTCTCTCTCTCATGTGATGATCCATGGTCACCATGGACCCCTATGAAATATCAATGCATTGATTGTGATAAGTGTCTCTCTACAATGGTTATGTCTCTTCACTATAGGCTTAATCCCTCTCGACCGTAGTCTATGTAATATAACCCTCGGCTTCCTATTGATGGGAACTATCTATATCCCTCTATGTAGCCCGAGAATCTCTATCTGTGAGAGCTTGGTCTCTCTCTGCTCTGAATCCATCATGCTACTGACGTGCTTGATCTCTCTCTATTGTCACAACAACCAACCTCACATTAAGGAACCCATCACCATCCCTCCTAGCCTCATGCTACTGATACTATTGCTATTGCTAATTAGGCTATGGAGGTACATCCTGTTGTTTCCTCTACTCTTGATCCTGTCTAGGAGGTTCCTGTTGTCCAACCTATACAAGTTGCTAGTGCTCCACAACTACTCTCTAAATTTTCCTAACCTCTCTACTAGGCCCTGCTCCATCCCTCCTCCATCGAGCTCAAAAATATCCTATTACACCAAATCTTGGAGGAAGAGTAAACCTAAGTGGTCACGTGGAGGTGGTCATCCCTACATTCCTCGCACCGAGTCTAGGGATGCCATATAAAATATATCATATCATCAAACTGTCCTCTCCAATAGTGTAGATGTCTTGGTCATCTGTATGTCAAGAAATCATAATACAAGAAAGGATCTTCCACATCTATCTCTCCAAATCCTAAAGGTCAAGTGATGACTATCCTCTCCCAAGCCTAGACATAAAGTAAACTCGCACTTTCCGATAAGCTTGTTGCTCCTCTGTAGCACACCTGGTACATGTGATATAAGTGAGCAAGAATATAGGGTCCCCATGCATAAGTAGTACCCTCTATCATCATGCCCTTGATCACCAATCCCCATCCAACATGAAATTTTTAGGATCATCTATCAGGCATCAAAGGCCCCATGATCAATTAGGCTAAGATAATAGTGATGTCATGCACCTCCTTGACATAAGGATGCAAGTCAAGCTTCCCATTTATCAGTTGAATCTGATCCCCACCTAGGAGTCTTGCCATAGCCACTGCTCCCTAATCCATATCATACTCCACTCAGACACCATGAATCAAAACCCCTAAGGATGCACCATACATCCTCTAAGGTCACAATGCACTCTCTAGTGGGTAGGTGAGATGTAGCAGTATCTGATCTCCATCTCTCCACCAAAGTGGTCATCATTTCCTGATGTGCTCATATCTTAAGCGTATAAGCAATATTGTATAACCCAACAACAACTAAGAATTATATCTCAAAGTCTCCAATGTGAGCTAATCTATTCAAAAGCCTTGGTCTCTGCTATTTTTATTCAACTTGTCTTTGTGCCTTTTCAACACTTTAAATCTTAGTTGACCAGCCTTCAACCATTTCTTTAGCTTTTCTTGGTTTGTTTCCTCAATCATTGTTGTATTTATAAGGTCTTTTTTGGATGTATCTTTTATTTTGTACAAAATTAGAAGATAGTCTTCCCACATGAGTAAGTCCTCATTTATTTCTAATTCTATTTCATGAGCTAGGTTATACTCATTACTAATAAAATGGTAAGCCTTTACCACATTATTTATCACCCTTTCCCCAAGTTCTTGTAAACCCTCTCTCCATTCTTTAGTAGCTTATTGGATGCCTTTGGGGTTTGGATGCTGAGAATCCTTAGTAGGGCTTGTAGGATCAATGTAGGCATAATAGAATCAAGTGAACCAATTAAATGATTAAAACAATCTATTAATTATGATACCTGAGCCTTAAATTATTACTTGGTATTATCATCATTTTAAATTATGTTCAAGATGATTGAAACAACCATTTGTAGAGATTGTTTCTCTTCTTCTCTTATCCAAGTTCTAAAGTTTATTTGTTGTATTTGGTAATCCCCATGTATCATGTCTAATTTTGGTTTATCAACCATGGGAATAACAACTTGTATTATTTTATTACCACACTCATTTACAATAGTTGTAGAGAGCCTTCTTTCTCTTTTTTTCCTTTTAGTAGGAATTTGGAATGCCTCAACAAGAATAGAAAAATATTCCTCCTTCTTGGACATATGTCCTTTTCCCCTTTTGAATCATATGGTTTAACCATACTAGGAGGGTAGATGTTCCTTCTTGTGTTTATTTAGAAGTCATTATCACCTCCTCTAGTTGCGATTATTTATCTTGTCAAGGTGGTGGTGATGAAGGAGGAGAAGGAATGGCCTCTATGTCTATTGATGCTTGAGAGTCTTCATGATCATATTCAGTTTCTCCCTTTTCAAGTTATATGTCCTCCTTCCCAAAATTCTCTCCTTTCTCACCATCATTCAAATTACTCTCTATATTTGGTTGTTCTTCTTGCTTGGGAGGTGGATGAATGTATATATCAAGTAGAGGTGAAGGAGGAATGCCCATAGTGGGAATAGTTGTTTGTGAATAAGGAGATGGTGGTAGAGATGGGATAGGAGACTCATGCAGAGGAGATGAAGAAGGATTCAAAGGATAGGACTCATGGAGGATAGACATGGATGAAGATAGAGGTTGAGAAGGGGTTTGAGATGCTTGTGTTCTCATCTTCTTATGTGGAGGAACCTCTTCTTCACTTTCTTCTCACTAGTTTCTATGATTATAATTTTTTCTTGCTCTTTCCTTTTTGAGCCCATTATTTTAGATGCTGTATTTTTTTGGAGTTGTAACACCAAATGAATTTTTAACCCTCTTGAGTTGTTTCTCTTGAGACTTTGGTCATGTAATTTCCAACATAGGGAAAGGTGCAGTCAACCATTGTTTTGAGCACACTATCACACTAGGTTCCCTGACCTTTATGGTTGCATCTTCTTCTATTAAACAATATAGATTGTGAAAATGTTGGTTGAATATCCCTTGGGTATTTTACACATGATCCAACACTTTCCCAATATCTCTTAATTCCTTAGGCACTTTGTCCACATTGCAACTTCTCATCAAATCCACAAGTAGTCTACAATATTATTTCATTTTGAATCATATTCATCTTCAAAATTTGACCAATAATTCTCCAAGTTAGGTTCATGCTTGTAAATGAACCAATGACCCTATTAATCTTCTCAATTGGATAAAAATTATTCTTGGGTCATTGTACAAATTCATTGTCCATAGGGCCATTTCTATCTCAACAATTTTGACAGTTTGCATGTTAGGATGTGAATAGACTCCCACTTCGATGGGGAATGAAAAACCTGACTTGTGTTTCCCTACTACCATTTTATGGATTTCAACTACTTGTCTACAAAATTCTAGCAGAATAAAACTATCACTTGGGTATCTTGGTAGTTTTTGAAGGGATTTGTGGAAGACTGCTATCCCGATGTAAATAAAGGTATTAAATTGGATGTACTAGTTTCCCTAGTTCTTTAAAGTAACTGTTTCTTTGTTGATATACTCTTCTCAAAATAATTTTCTAATCCTCTAATGATAGCATATACAAAAACATCATTCACCACATAGTAGCTCCTATGGCTAGCTTCCAATTCTAGTTGAGGGTAGTGGTCATAAATATTGGTTTATCCCATATGAAGAGTTCCTACCCTCATTAACCCTAGGAAGGCTACTTGATAGGAAATAAAATACACCAAATAGGAATTTTTTAGAACTTGGTGCTATTTAGGACATCCATCAATTGTTCGTGTAAGGTGTCACTGATGATAGCTACCCAATCTATCTTTTGTCTCCAACAATCATTAAAATACAATTTAACACATCCAAGGATGGAAGTATCGAGCATGATGATACCCATACACCCAAATAAGGAGTGTAATTTTATCCCTAGCACCTTCTCTAAATTCACTTATGTGTTGTACCTTGGAAATATTTAGTACCATTTTCCTTGGGTTGAGTAGGAACTAGTTGTTTATGAAATTGATATAGGGTACATTCTTCTTTTCATAGTGGGCCAATGCCTTTTGAATATCAATGGTTTCATATTTTGGGAAATTAGGAATCCCAAACACCTTCTCTATCATATATGAACTTATGTCCAACACTACTTCCATAGAAGGTCTAATGATCCTCTATCTTTGGTCATAATGTTGTGCATGTGTCAATACCAATTTAGGGGTCTATTTTTCCACATGAAATGTAACTACTTCCACTAATCCTAATTTTTCCAAGGATGTGGCCATGATTGTTCTATCCTCTACCTTGTGTATTTTTTGTAAGAAATCATTCATGTCTATGTTCCCAAAATCATTGTATCCAATATTTGTGTAAGGAGAGAACACTTTGGAATGTGGGTGATATCCTTTATACTAGTACTTCATCTTTGCTCCTTCCCCTTGCATATTTCTTGCATAGTCAAATCGTCGTCAATTAGGGAATAAAAGTTCAAAAAACTCAACTTCATACCTACAAATTTATAAGTTTTGAATTTAAGTCATTTTCTATGTCCATTGTAGAGAAGAATCCTTAAATCCATAGCCAAAATTTCATCCTCTTAGGAATCGGTCTTCGAGAATACTACCGATCACTTTCCAAAAGGTACATTAATAATAGAGAAATCAACTTGAGCATCGGTATTTGGAACATGTGCGAAAATTAACTCAAAGCATCAGTTTTTGAAGTTTGGGAATATTCCCTATCACTTGTTCAAGAAAACTATTAAAGTTAAAACAAACACTCAAAGACCAACATTTGAAAGTTATCAAAATATAATAGTAGTCATTATTGAGAATCAAAATTTGGAAAGAACCTAAGTTATTACCTTCCTTGAAAGTTGGTAATGTTTAGGGAGGACGTCTAATCACTTAAGGCCAACAATTTTGTTAGAACATCCAAACCATTAGAAATTGAGATCCTGAAATAACATTTTAATTGCTTGAGCTTTCAATTGAAGATACATGGTTGGTGTGACCTGGGCATTGCTTTGCTTCCATCTAGGCATCCATAGCCTCAACAAAGATACCTCTGATTCTTGCAAGCATAGATATACTATCAGCCAGGAATCCATAGCCTCAATAAATGTTATTTGAGTTACCTAGACAAATTGAGATTTTGAGAGCTTAACTATTTTATTATTTTATCTCCTTTTCTCTTTTCTTTTAATATCATATTTTCAAGTTTTCACCTAATCTCGGGTTGGGAGTCACCATGGTTACTGAGAAAGATGATAACCTTCAGATTTTACTTGACTAAGAAGCTACTATTGTTTGATATTAACACACACATTGCTATTTTAATAATGATAAAGGTAAGATTTGAAATAGTGGTTTCATGCAAAACCTTAATATATTTTGATTTAGAAAAATAATAATTAGAAAGCTATAAAAATATTAAAATCACATGATAGAGGTTTTCTTATAGAATAATAACCTAAAACATACTAATTTGATGGATATCATTCCTAATATATATATAATTTTTTCTACAAAACAAAGATTAGGGTACTCTACATATAGGTCCAACCCTTAGGCTTGGATATCCAAGCCAAATCGAAGCCTAATGGGTGGGATTCATAAGAAAACATAACCTAAATTTGTGTGTTCTATAAAATGAACATATTTGGTATGAGTTTACTTTTAGATGGATACTTATGTTTTAAAATAAACATAATTATAAAGCATGTGTGTTACAACATTGCAATGTCAAAAAATATATAGCTTTCAATTTCATACTATATTTTGTGTTCACTTTAGTATCCATTCCTTAGTATCTTCCTAGGATTATTTTATTCCTTACATTAGCCTTTATCCTTCTCAAGGTGCTTAGTTCTTGATTCCTATATCTCTTTTTGTCATTTTTTATGTCACTTTTGTGTGAGCTTTGTGTTTTCCTAATGTTTTATCAGTTTTTTGCCAAAATTGCCTAAAAACTAGTGTAATTTTTAGACTTCTACATGATAAGCTATCATCTCATGATAGTTTCTTTTGGTGACTATTTTTAATCATTCTTCCACTTGTCAGTTACCCATGTCAAGGGAATCCACTTAGAATGAATCTAAATGGCTCATCTATCTCTTTGTCTTGCATCTTCTCTTATTTATTAAGGAATATTTTCATTTGCGACATGAGCTCTTAGCTTTTCTAGTAACTTTTTCACTTCACAAATTCTAATAGCTCTAATTTGGCTTTGATTCCTCCATATGAGTGCATCAATGTTAAGATTTGATTCCTCCATGCGAGAACATTGCATTTCTACAAAATTTTCCTTATTTCTCTCTTGTTCTCCTTAGATTTCTTTAAAACTCTTACATGTAATATTATTCTTGTTCTCTTTGCTTCATATTATTTTATTACTATGATTCTAAGTTCCTTTGTTGTTGTGCCCTGAGCACCTTGGGACATCCACACTCCACAAATATTTCATTTTAGTTCACATAATCTACATTGTCACTCTTCTTATTTTCTAGATGCACTTAGAGTAAGAATACACACTATGTTTTTGTTATTTTTATCATTGGTTTTTGTGGAGGTGGAAATGAAAAAGTAAGGGTTTGATAAAAAATAAAGCCTTTAAACAACACCAACTATTTTTTTAGTTCTTTGCAACTATGGATTTCCTTGGGTGGAGATATCTATATATTTGGGAGCTTGGTGGCATTTTCTTGTTTTTTGTCATTTCATTATTATTTTTGTCAGTTAATTTTAATATATTAATTTAATGATTTTCTATTTTATCATATTTATTATTGGTAATTCTATTACATTTCCTAGCTTTTTCTTTCTATACATGCAAGTGACAACTTTCTAGATTTCATCGTGCATTCTATTCTTTTTCTACATAACAATGTTTCTAATTTTTTCCATACAAGAATATAGAGTTTTGTATGGATGTTTGTGCAAATCCCTCTTGTCTAGATTAGTAGCCTCCAAATTTTATTGATAAATTTATTTTTCTAAATTATTTATCATTTGAGGTAAAATTAAGTAAATTTATATTCTCCAGTTTTGTAAACTATAGTTTGAATTGATTTCTTTCATATTTTATCTTAGATTTTACATTCTCCAAGTTATAAATTAGTTATGGATTTCTAATTTTACTTTGTTACAAAAACTTATTTCATTTAAAACTAGTTAACCTAATGTGGGAGTAGGAAAATAATTTGGCTAATAAACTTTAGCTAAATCATAATCTTGTCTCTTTTATAAAAATGCTTGAATTATAATGTGCTCAAAGCATAATGTGAGTATTTTATGTCTTATTTTACCTCACAATTTTGTTGGCTACATTTTTGTCTCTCATATTTGACATATAAGATTTTTTTTGAATGATTGGTGCAATATGATCTATGTTCACTTGAACCCTAAAAAATGCATATTTGGTATAGATAATAGTTTCTTATTAAGGCTCATTGTATCTAGGTGTGGAATGAGGAATTGAGGTTGATGTTAAAAATGTATATTCTTTTATAAAATTGCCATTTGCTACTCCACTTTACTTTTATGAATACATAATTTAACATGAGTCACATTTCATGCATGAATTTGAATTATAAAGTTTTAAATTCAACATTTTTAAATTGGGACAATGTTACCTTCCCTTACTATGCATTATTAGCCAAAAACTATCAATGATGAGTCAAGTTGTGTTATATAATAGTGTATTTAAAGACACTACTAACTCATCTAAATGATATAAATCTAGGAATGGATAGAATCTAACATATATACATGCATCTATATGTATCAAAATCATTATCTAGTGACAATATTGTTGCATCAACATCCCACAAGCATAGCACATGGCTAGTTATCAAATTTAATCCATATAAATGATCATTAAACTGGACATTCCTAAGAGTTT
>VDFB02012905.1:0-13459 GCA_007258455.2 Sequoia sempervirens | reverse complement strand
GGCAAAATTTGACAATTTTTTAAAACTGCCAAATCTACAAAAATCTAATTATCAACACCTTACGTCCTCTAGTTAAAACCCCTGAACTTGGTGTAGAATCAATCCCATCACATCCTCCAATCATCCTAATATGAGCTTCAATCCAATCCTAATCTAAGCTTTAATCTAATCCCAATCTAAGCTTAACAAAAATCTTAATTTGAGCTTTAGTCCATTTGCAACCAAGATCTTTGGATATCGAAACAAATCTTAAGATCCCTCCCTCCATCTTCTTCAATTTTTTCCTATTTATCTTTTCATCACCTACCCTAATTTGGGTGAACCTTCCCCTCAAACAACTGATTTCACCCTTCGTTTGGTCATTTTGAGCACCCTTCATCGCATTTTGAACATTCTTTGCCTTGTTTTAAGCACCCATCTTTCTATTACGGGCATCCTTTCATCCATTCCAAGAGTCAGTCTCCCCATCCGAGCAGTCATTCATCCATTCTGATCATTTTTTTACTCGTTCTGAGTAAACATTCATCCATTTGGACCTCCTATTATTTCCAAGAGTTAGTCTCCCCATTTGAGCAGTCATTCATCCATTCCGATCATCTGTTTACTTGTTATGAGTAAACATTCATCCATTTCAGACCTCCTATTATTTCAAGCTCTCATTCAACTATTCTGATCAATCATTTACTCGTTCTAAGTACTCATTCATCCATTATGAGCACTTGTTCACTCGTTTATTTGTTTTGAGTAATATTTCATCTATTCCAAACCTTTGTCTCCTTGTTTTGAAAGTCGTTCATCCATTCCTAGTAGTTGTTTACTCATTCCGAGTAGTCTTTTACTCATTCTGAGTAGTCGTTCACCTATTTCAATCAATCGTTTACTCATTCCAAGTAATATTTCATCCATCTTGAGCTTTCATCTCCTCATTCTAAGAGTCCTTCATCCATTCCAAGCAGTTGTTTACTCATTCCAAGTAGTCATTCACCCATTTCGATCAATCGTTTACTCATTCTAAGTAATCTTTCATCCATCTTGAGCTTTCGTCTCCTCATTCTAAGAGTCCTTCATCCATTCCAAGCATTCGTTTACTCGTTCTGAGTAGTCATTCACCCATTTTGATCAATCGTTTACTCATTTCGAGTAATCTTTCATCCATCTCGAGCTTTCATCTCCTCATTTTGAGAGTCATTCATCCATTCCAAGCAGTCGTTTACTCATTTTGAGTATTCATTCATCTATTCCTATCATCCACTCCCCCAATCATATCATCGTTTCACCCATCCAAATCTCCTGAACTTCATTTCAGGTTATCTGAATTGACCTAGGTGTCTGAAATTGATCATCATCATCAACGTCTGCTTAGGATTGTCATCCATCCTAATTTAATCATCATCGTCAGCCCAATCAATCTACTTTCAATCTCAAAGTGAATTTGGTTCCAAAATCATCTATTTATCCTTTAATCCAATCAATCAGTATCCTAAGTCACCTAGGGTAACCTCTGAATTGGGTTTTCCAATCCCTTTCGTCATCTTATCTGATCCATCATTCGATCTTCTCAATCATCAATTGATCTTATCCAATCCAATCCAACCACATTCTTATCCAATCACCTTCAACCCAATCAATCTACTTCCATCTCGAAGTAGATTTGGTGTCGCAATCATCCTTTGATATTCAACTCCAGTCATCAGAATCAATCTCATCGCACCATCCAATCATCTTAATATGAGCTTTAATCCAATACCGATCTGAGTTTGACCTCAATCCCAATTTGAGCTTTAGTTTGTTTCCATCCAAAATATTCGGTCCATCCTATTTATCCTTTCATCATCATGAATCATTATCCTCCATCAATAGTAATCAAGGGAAATCTTAATTACATCGACGACAATAACAAAAGTCTTGTCGATCAAGAAGTATATGACCTAGATCCCCTTGACACTATCACTGCTAGCAAGCTTTCCCCATGTGTCATACAAAATTCAATGACCCCTTCAAGCTATCCCATCATGTCATCATCCATGCCTAATCATGCTTTGTATTCTACCTTTGGCAAGGGATATCCAGTATCTTACCCGTCCACATATTCATCATATCCTTCATCTACATCATCCTCTTGTCCAACACCTACATCCTCTTATCCCAATCTACCATCCCAATATTCCTATTACAAATCCCCATCCATGTCCCCCTATCCTAATCCTTCTTACTAGTCTATCTGTAAATAGGGAAAAATTCAAATTTAATGTATTGAAAACAACAAATTAACTAAACCCTATCAAGCACCATGAAGCACAAACTAGAATGAAAATGCAAATAAACAAAGGAAATGCAAACCAAATTTCAAACTAGACTTGATTGACCTCCATGGCTCTTCTCCACCTGCATAATAATGCAAGATTTTGAAGGTTGACTATTGGATGAATGTTGGTTGCTCAATTCAGTAGCATAACATTGACATGGGGATGATAAATGAATGGCAATAGATAGAAATAGATGAAAGACTCAAGAATGATTTTGACAGCATAAGGACACTTGAAGAATCAACCCCCCAATGGCTTATGAGAGAGTTTATTTATAGGAAATGTCTAATTTGGATTGACGGTTGAGATTGAATGTCAATAAGATGTCTAAATCAATGGCCAAAATTGAATGTTGTAGTATGGAATAGGGTTAGGTCAAAATTAAAGCAACATGGCAGCTGAAGGGCTAAGATTGAATTGTAAAATAACTAACTGCGTCGGAAATTAACGAGATGCCCCATGGTATTAAGATTTGATGTGGGAAGATGGCACGTGTAAGAAAAAGAGATAGGAGAAAATTAAATGCACAAAATTATTTTAATTTAGGGCATTCACTGGAATAATTAAATAATTAAAGTATATTTATTTAATTATAGAAGATCGTGAGAAGGAATCATTTTGCATTAAATAATGATTTAATTCAAAAATTCAAGAGAGTGGATCTAAATTAAATGCAAATAAAATTTCATTTTAACATAGAGTTTAGTTTTATCAATTAAATAATTAAAATAATTATTTAATTTCCTGGAAGTGGATAGAGGATAAAAAACAAATGCAAACAAGAATTTATTTAATTTGTGGAAAGGAAGGTATTAATTAAATAAATTTTAAAATTTATTTAATTAATCAAACAAGAAATGAAAGTAGAATGAATTAATTAAATAACAAAAAATTATTTAATTAATGTTATATGACATTAGAAAATAATTAAATAATTAAAAATTATTTAATTAGCAAAGGCAAAAGGGGAAATGATAGAGAATTTAGAAATCGCAAGCCTAGGACAATTTTTAGTGTCTACATTTTGCCCCTCTTTGAGATGATGTTCGAGATAATGAGATTTGTGTCGAGTAACATCATTTCAAAGAAGCTAAGGTATGTATAGAGGAAAATGGATGATGACAAAAGATAGGATGATGATGAAATAAGAGTGGGATGATGATGCCCCCTCAAGAAGATAGGTGGGTTCGACAAACATGGGTATGCTCTTGAAATGAAATGATAAGGAGGGACAAGATGCATGATGTAAGATAGGAAGTAGATGAAGGAGATGAATGATACATTATGCTACAAGAAAGTGAGCAACCATGATGTTTGATGTAACACTAGACATGATGCACCAAGGTATAAGGACCAAGGTGACGATGTAACTTCGGTGTCTCAAAGATATCAATAACCTTTGTCTAGATTCAAGATAAGAAATATTAACTGAATAAAGTTTCTCCTTTACCTGACAAATGCATGCCTTACAGCGCAAAGCATGCACAACTGTTTTAGAGAGGATGAGGTGGCGTCGCGTGCCGGTACGCCTATTTTCCCGTGATCACCGATCAAAAGGAAGTGGATAAGGGACCCAATATATGAGTATGATGGCTAAGATGGTAGGTAGGATGGAAACCCGGCAAAGTACAAGCGTAAAAACGATATTGATAGATAGACATTGTGCCCCCGTGGCGTAAGCATGGTGAAGATCAACCTGCCACATTACCGGGCCTGTTTTCATCATGGTACTTATCCAGCACTTGTTTACCGTAGGTTTCACCGTTGGACGAATGGATTTCTCTTTACTTTTTCTAATTTCTTTTTTCTTTTTTTGACTTTTTTTTTTTTTTTCAACTTTTTTGATTTTTCGAATAGGGGAAGCATAGGAGGGACTCAAGTGTCTAGTTCCATGAAAGGTGATAACCTCACTAGAGATGGATGTCATTGCATGGACCATGTCAAATGCCATTATGCCCATAGATGTTGGTAAGGGATGACATGAAATGGAGATAGAGTAGGTATATGATGGATTATGATATGTATTATGGAGGAAAATAATGGATTATGATGCGGATTATGTAGGGAAGATGATAGGGATTATATGGGACTTATGGAAAAGATGAATGAGGAGGCTTAGCCAAAAGCATGGACCATAGGAATGTGGGGGAGATATGTAGGATAATGGGTGAAGGGTGAGGAGATGGAGGTATGTGGAATTGTTGTGAAATGGAAGGGAACCATGACCAATGGTTGCACACATTGTGATAAACATTGAATCTTTTGATGTGGACGGGGTGTAGGAAGCAATGGAGATGTTTGCTTAGGAGATGGTGGATGAAGTGCTTTAGGCACCCACATAGACTTAATATTTTTATGACTTTTATTTTTCTTGTGGGCTTTAGGAATTTTATATTTTTCAATGGAATGTGTATTTTGGATGGAAGTGGATGGTTGGGGTTTTTGTGATGTGGATGACTCATTTGACTTGATTTATTTTTGCTTAGGTACCCAAACCATTCTGTTTTTTAGACTTTTCTTTTGGAGCTATGGGCTTATATAGCTTTTTATATGTACTTGGCTTTGAATTTTTGCAATTGTAGGCTAAGGCATTAGGACCATTAGAATTTTTGACTTTATGTATAGAGGCATCCAAATTTTTATTTTGGAATTCCTTGGGTTTGGTGGAATGAGTGGAAGCTTTATGTTTAGACAATGTGTGCATTGATTGGTCATGATTAAGATGTTTAAAGGATTTATAGATAAATGGATAAGAGGATTGAATGGTAGGGATATTAGGTATTGGGAGTAATGGTGGTAAAGTGGATGGAGGGAGATTAGGAGTTGGAAGCAATCATGGTAGAGTGGATGGAGGGAAGTGTATGGTCACATGCTTTTGACATTTGTAGGATGACGGTGGTGGAATGGCAACATATGTTTTATGCGTATGATAGGCTTTATGATGGAAAGTGGACTTAGGATGCATGGAGGAAGTACCAACATTTTGAGATTGGTGTCCTTGGGGTATGCAATGGACAATGGGACTAGGTGTAGGTGGAACACTAGACACGAGTTCCTTATTGGAAAGACCAAGTGGATAGGATGGAGGACTTGCAATGGGGTCGATAGTGGATGATGGAGGATTTAAAGGATCTTGAGTATGTTCATTTAGATCCACATTATTGGTTTGATCTTCTATACTAGCTTGGGAGGCAAGTGTCTCATCAAGGAAAGTGGATATTCAAAGGTCATGAATGGTGCTAGATGGAGGATGTATAGGAGCAATTTGAATAGCTTGCTCATGGACAGGTGTAGGATCAAGTTGCTCAAGGATAGGCTCTTCATTATTATATATATCATCTTGATCATGGAAAAGATAAATGTTATGAATAGGTTGGATGAAAGTGATTTGATCTTGATTAGGACCAGGGCTTGATGTTTCCACATGCTTGGGACAAGGCTCTTGATATACCTTTTGGGTTGCTTGAATGGAAGTGGAAGGAGATGACTCTTGAATGGGCTCAACATGTTCTAGATGGTCAACAACATGGAGACATGATGGAGAATGACTTGGACTTACGAGGGGGGAATCTTGACTTGGCTCAAGGGGTTGTGGATGGCATGGTTGACTTGAAGGGCTTGGCATGATGTTTGAGGACTCTTTTGTATGTTCAAGTAGATGAGTTGAATGACATGGAACAATTGATTCCTTACTTGTAGCCCTTGGGTCACAACCTTTATAGGTGGATGGGTGGATTTAGATAATGCCATCAATTTATTTTTTAAATATCTAAATGCAGGGCATTGATTTGATGGAGGATTAGATGATGATGGGGGTAATGAAGAGTTTGATTGGTTAGAAGGTGGAGAGTCCAATGGATTAGGACTAGGACATGGTGGATTAGGGATATGCATTTGATTGGATGGTGGTAAGGGTGTGTGGACTAGATTGGTGTTCCCCTTGTCAAAGGTGGCATTAAGACTTAAATGCTCTTGATGTTGTTGCTAAGGTGGACTTGGGATCCTATATTCTTGTTGTGATATGGGTGGACATGTTGATGTGGCATTGCCATAATAGATAGATGTGTTAGGTTGGCATGATGATGAAGGTGACACATAGGATTGGGGTTGAATGTGTTGAGGTTGAAATGGTGTTTGGACTTGTGATATGATTTGTTGTTGTAATGATGATTGAGGGGTTGTATAGGGTAATGATTGTTGAGAGGTGGATTGGTATGGAAAAGGGTTGACATTAGAATACGTGTGATATTTTGACGAAGGGGTAACATGATATGTGGATGGATGAGGTTGATATGATGATGTAGGTGACACATAGGATTGATGTGAAATGTGTTGATGTAGTGATTGGACTTGATAATGTTCTTGTTGAACTTGACCATTGGCCATGAGGTATCGGATTTGTGCTATGAATTGTTGCATTTGAGGTGATTGGTTTTTTTGAAGTTGTTTGATCATGTCATGGGCTCTTTGAATGATTTGTTTTTTTAAAGGTGATTGGCTTGTTTGAGCTTCATGAAGCATGTGAATAAGCTCTAGTGCTATGTCTTTGAATGTTGTCATGGTGTAAAATGATGTTGATTGGATTGAAGAGATGATGATGATTAGGATATGATGTGGAATGACAAGATTAGATGACTTGGACGATGTGGAAAATTTTTATTGGAAGTTTGACTTGGGCAATATCAAACACAAGATTTTACATGTAAATGCATAAACACCCACACCAAACAAAATCATAAATTTTTCTTTCAAGATTAAATGCTATGATTAATCAAACATTTGAATACACAACAACAAGCCCTATGACTAGTCAAGTGGGGTATGGCCAATTAGGTCTCAAGCTAGATTGCACAAGGTTGACTAAGGAAGAATTTTGAAAGAAAAATCTTGCCAATAAGCCGGGAGAAAGGGGTAACCCACCCTTCACCTTCACTTCCCAAAGGTATAAAGTTCTTTAGGGCTTAGCTTAGAGTGACAAGATTTCAACTCTCAAATGAGCATGTCTTTAGATTCACACTCAATTGAGGTCGTCCCTTGGAGGGGTGTGTGCTCCAAGCAGGCCTCCTAAAAAGGGTATGACAAAAGCAAACCAAGTGAGGTGTTTTGGAGGACACACACACTTGATTCACACTCACAGTGATTAATTTCTCTTAGAAATGAAATGTTTGTATGCAAACAATAGAAGCACTTATTCTTTTTAACCCCAATTCAAATGTGTAGGAAGACAATGGTTAATTTTAGACCCAATTTTGAGATGTGATTGAAGACAAAATTCATTTTTAAGAGCCCAAATCCAAATGTGTGACAAACAAGATTAAGAAATGGAAGATGGAATATGTGCACCTGATTATTCGCTTTCCAATTTGTTGTGTATGAATGATATTTCTGCCACTAAGACTCCTTATGATTACCTACAAAATCAAAAGAAATAATATCATAATGCAGCCATGAAAAAAAAATAAACTCATTAGAAAATTGCAATTTCAGATACATATTTTTAACATAGCCGAATTAGATTCGATTATTTGAAGACATTATTGATTTTAAAAATACAAAATCAAAGAAGAGACTGATAATATTTTTTGGAGAGCTTTCCAGAAATGTAAAGAAGTTAGAAAAATTCCCTATTTTGCACCCAATATTAATTTTTTATGAAAAATCATAAAAAAATTATAAAAAATACAAAACAGCTCCAAAAATTCTTATTTTTTTACTGAAGTCGTATTCTGTTATTCCAAATCTGCAAAAACAATTTTGTGATTAGATCAGTAACCGTTTGTGAGATATAGGTAAATATGTGTGAAACCCTAATTTTAAAAGATCTATTATTTGACTAATAATTGTGCATCCAAATTTGAAAGATAAAGAACAGAACCATATTAAAATTTAGAGATCTTTCTAGAAATATAAACCTATCTGAAAAATTAGATAATTTTCTCTCAAAATTATTTTTTTATGAAAAACAGAAAACAAATTATAAAAAAATCAAACCAGCCCCAAAAAATCTGATTTTTGGAATGGAAGCTCCAGACGTTGTCTCAAATTTGCAAAAACAATTTTGTGAAAAAATATGTAGCCGTTTGAAAGTTATGGTCGAATATTTGGAAACTAGGGCTTTATCCACAATGATGTCAAACCTGCAACAAAAATCAAACAAAACCTGCAACAAAAGAATCCAACTCCAAGATTTCTCAAAATGTGTTAAAATATGTCGGGTTCACCAATGTAAATAGGGAAAAATTCAAATTTAATGTATTGAAAACAACAAATTAACTAAACCCTATCAAGCACCATGAAGCACAAACTAGAATGAAAATGCAAATAAACAAAGGAAATGCAAACCAATTCTCAAACTAGACTTGATTGACCTCCATGGCTCTTCTCCACTTGCATTAGAATGCAAGATTTTGAAGGATTGATAATGGAGGAATACATTGCTCAATTCAGTAGCATAACATCATATGGGGATGATGAATGATGATAGATAGAAATGGATGAAAGATTGAAGAATGATTTTGATAACATAAGGATATTTGAAGAATCAACCCCTAATGGCTTATGAGAGAGTTTATTTTATAGGAAAGGTCTGATTTGGATTGATGGTTGAGATTGGATGTCAATAAGATGTCTTAATCAATGGCCAAGGTTAAAAGTTGTAGTATGAAATAGGTTTAGGTCAAAATTAGGCAATGATGAAATGAATGGCTAAGATTGAATTATAAGATAATTCAATTACAACAGTTCAAATGATGTCAAGAGATAAGATTTGATGGAAGATAAGATTGGTACCTAACAAGAGGGTGAGATAGGAGAAATTAAATAATAAAAATTATTTAATAGGTGGACTAATGAATAATTAAATAATTAAAAATAATTATTTAATTATAGAGGAATGTGATTAAAGTAATTATTTTAAATTAAATAATGATTTAATTCAAAATTAAGAGATAATCAAATTAAATAAATAAAATTATTTAATTTATGAGAGAAGAGGTTAATGAATAATTAAATAATTAAAATAGTTATTTAATTATAGTGGAGGTGGACAAAATTAAGTCAAATAAGAATTTATTTAATTTTAGAAGGCACTAATTAGATGTAATTGTCAAATAAATTTATTTATTTAACTGTGGAGGAATAAAAGATAAAATGAATTAAATAATAAAACGTATTAATTATTAATAATGAAAGGGCAAAGTTGAATAATCAAGAGTTGCAAGCCTAGGGACAATTTTATGTGTTCACATATTTCTCTTTTGGGATTTAAAGAAATCCCAGACTGTTGGCACTTCTAGAAGACCTTTTGTAGATGATTGAAAT
This sequence comes from Sequoia sempervirens, assembly GCA_007258455.2. Classification (NCBI taxonomy): domain Eukaryota; kingdom Viridiplantae; phylum Streptophyta; class Pinopsida; order Cupressales; family Cupressaceae; genus Sequoia; species Sequoia sempervirens. The sequence goes on along the minus strand of VDFB02012905.1, from coordinate 3,833 downwards.
GATAATCCTTTGATTTTGAAAAGATTGCCAGGTCATCCAAGTATATCAAAATAGTCAAGTTGATTAAACCTTTGAAAGTGATATCCATTGCTCGTCAAAAACTTGCACCAGCATTTGGAAGTCTGGATGACATCCTAGCATATGAAAACATTCCCCACTTAGTTGTGAACATCATCTTGTGTTGATCACTCTCCTTTACATATACCTAATTATATCTTGAAAAGTCATCAAGCAGTGAGAACATTTCAAATCTAGCTACTATCTATAGAATTTTCTCCATTGATGGCAAGGGGTAATGGTCCTTCAATGAGGCCTTGTTCATGTCTCAAAAATCAATGCAAAGTCTGATATCACCTTTCTTCTTTCAGATGGGCACTAGATTTGACACCCAGGTGGAATGTTTGATCAAATATATGATTCTTGATTTGACCAACTTGGTGAGCTCCTGTGCCATCAAGGCTTCAACCTTCAACCAACCTTCGTTTTATTTCGATGGCTTGGACTTAAATCAATAGTGTTGAATTACACCAAGTCATAACCTCTCGCATCATCATAGGTCTAGCTGACCCGCCATACCATAGGTCAATGAACCTTCACTTGCCATTTATAGCATCTTCATAGTCAAAAAGGTTCTTGAGGGAAATCAACCCTCTAGGAAGCTTGTTCCCTTTTAATTGGATGACTTGACCTTCGGAGAAATAAATTCCTAGGGGCAAACCATTGGGGTCCATTCCTCCCTTTTGTACGAAGGTAGAAATTTGAGTGTCATCATAAAAAACTTGCCAAATTTCATCATTATCGGGAATTGAGGGTTGGTTGAAAACTTGCACTGCATTTTTCTTGATGCAGTTAGAAACTGGTTCAAATTGTGATCCAACAAATGGTATTCAATCAACAACACTATTCTAAGATTGGTGAATAACTTTTATGTTGAAGGCTTTGAAGCTCTGAATCAAATCCCAAATTTGATGTTTATATGACTTCATTTAGGTGTTCTTTGCAGTCGCTTGGCTACAGATCTGGATCACCACTAGCTCTAAATCTCCAAAAATTTGTACTCTCTTTACACCCATTTTTTTAGCAAGGATTAGGCCATGGACCAAAGCCTCATATTCAACATCATTATTTGAGCTTGGAAACATAAAATGATAAGCTTTGAGAGTTTCAAATCCCATCAGGGATAGTAATCGGATGCCTGCTTTAGAGTTGGCTTTACACTTGTCTCCGTCAAAATATAGGGTCCATAGATGATTATCAGATGGATCATTGGATTTCTCTCAATCCTTCACGAGCTTTGAAAATTTTTGATCTCCGTCAAAAATTACATAGGTGCCTAATCCTATTGCATGGAAATTGTCAAATGGATCAGAATCAATGAATTGGTTGAGCAACACTTCTTCTTCGGGAGTTCACTCACTTGTATCTTCTTCATCTTCTAAAATTTCTACACAATATTTCTCATGTTGAGAGATGGAAGTATGTGCAACTTTAAATCATAAGACTGCATTGTGCACAATATGTTCAGGATATAAAGATTCAGAAAGAATCTTCATTTTTTCCCCATGCTTGGTTCTCAATATGAGATGGGTCCAGTCGAGTGCTAGGTATCTACCAAGCTTGAAGGTGAAATCTCTTGATAGACACATTCTGAAGATTGGTGGAATTTCTATCACTACTACTTCTTGTGTGGCTATTTGGCTTGGACAGGAGAAAAGAGTCAGGGACAAATATTTTATCTGGACTATAGACAAAACCTTCTTCCCATCCAGTTGCATGTTTCCCTTTTCAAGAGGTTCATACTTTAGCTTCAAGGCATCCACCACTTGTTTTGGCATGATAGTTGTACTAGCTCCTGAATCAATCATATTGTTATGCAAAATCTCATCTCCCACAATAAGTGTCAAAAAAAAAGGTGTGGGCTTTGGCCTACTTACCTTGATTTTCTTTGCATCTCCCACGTCATTTGCATATGCTACAACTTTTGGCACTTGAGTTTCCGATGCGAGTAACTTGTCTCTCCTTTGATCACATATAGGAGCCACTCTCATCTGAGGCATTTGCTCTTCTTTCTTCAATGCTTTCCAAAGCAGAGTTTTTTGTTCAAGAATAGATATGATGTCCCATAATTACATATTGGGAGGCACCTTCTTCAATTGCTCAACCATGTTAAGCATCTCGACCGCTTGGGCCTTGGGCTTAAATGATGGTAATTCCATTGATTTTAGAAGAATTTTTTTTGACATGATCGGGCTTGGCGTTTCTCTCATATTTTATGTAGCTCGTGGTAGATTATGTGATTGTGAGATAGACTGGATGATAGTTTGTAAGAACTGCTTCTCTTGTGACAGCGGTTGATGCAGCTGAGGTCGTGGCAGAGGTTGTTGCACGTATTCACCAGTGAGCCTTATTTTGGACCTCATGTTGTAGTCTGACTACACTTGTAGAGCACTAGTCATGAGATATTCATTCATCAATACTGCGTCTTCTTCCTCCATCCATGAGAACAGTTCCTAGTCGAGTGTAAAGCCTACCTCCTGCTCCAGGGCCACCCCTTGCATCTGTGCTCTAAAATGAGTATTCTCTATTTTTGAAGACCTATATTCACCTACATTTGGATGTACACCTTTCCCTCTTTGTTCCACCATCTTTTGTTGCATGTTCCTCCTTGGGAATTTTTGGGGCATATGACTATCGCTACATGGGAGACACCATATGTCCTCTTCTTCCACCAAATTTTTCTAGCCTAAGATCATTTCTCTGCTTTGGCTATCCTTTATCATCTGAAGTGACATGGTGACTGAAACTATCTAGTTTGTGGGAATCATCTGTTGGCTTCCTCCTCAAGAAAACCCCTAGTACATGTTTTGTTGATAGGATGGCCTACTTCCACCATAGGTTTGAGTGCTTGCCTTTTGGGGCATCACTTGTTGCCATTTGATGATAGCTAGCTCATTAGAAAAAGTCTGCATGAGACTCTTTATGTCATTGCTATCCACTATTACTGAGTTGGAGCCCAACATACTACTTTGCATAGTGGGATACACATAAATAGATTGTGGCACATTTGTCATTGATTGTGTAGTGGAATTCCTTGGATAAGCTTCTTATTGATATTTTCTAGTAATTTATGCGAACATAGGCATAAAGGGTCATGGTGGGAGCTTCCCAGCATCAATTAGACAATTTTCCACATGCACCACCACCTCATAAGCATTGGGAAAGATATCTTCTCCCATGGAATTTATCATGACTATGATGTCAATGTTAAAAGCCTAAGGTCGAGCAGTCACTAGAATCCTTTGCCAAATCTTATGGAATTGGGTTTTCAATTCGGTCATGGCTTCATGAGGAGCTCTCTTGATGATGATCAGTTTTTGCAACAATGTGTAACAGTCTCCCTTCTCTAAGAAATGTTTGAACAGGCATTCTCCAAGCTGGTCACAGGAGAGGATAGAGCCTGAAGCTAAAGATCGATACTAGTCTTGGGATTTTCCTTTGAAAGAGGTAGGCAATAGCCTCAAGGTGATATTTTCATCTGCTATATTATGTACCCTACATACCTCTGCTATATCTTGCAGATGTTCAAAAGGGGTTTTAAAATATTCTTTGAAGAGTTTAGGAATAGGCTTTAGGGAACTAGCGGGTATGGCAGGCCATACATCTAGGGGTGTGGGTGGTTGTAGTGGACTACCACTATCCCATGTTATGAATTTCCTAGGAGCAGGGGGAGGTACATGAGCCATAGGGAAAAGGTTTCTATGGATCGGATATACAGGTATTGTAATTTGGAAATTTAATCCTTTAGGTGGAGTAGATAAAGCTCTAGATATTGG